>JAJOOD010009769.1:0-96218 GCA_029582525.1 Solanum tacnaense | reverse complement strand
ATTTAAAGTTGACCCTCACTCCTAACTTAAAACTAAAAACTGTTTTTAGGGGACTGTTTTGAGGGTCTCGGTTCTAAATGATTTCATGACCTAGCTTAAGGTCTTGCTAGCTTATAAAGGTGATTAATCAACTAGCTAATCAACCCCTCATGCCCTTAAACAACACTCCAAACTTCAACGACAAGACCCTTACAACTCACTAGTTCAAACGACTAGTTTCCGGACGTCACGGTCATTTCTCATCATTTCATCAAGTTCTCAACTCCAAACTCGCATGTGAGGCTCCAGTTTCACTAGTTCGTTTTTAGGGTCGTTACAAGATCCTTACTTGCTCTATTTTACATTTTATATGCACTTAATTGGAATATGTATCTGTCCTAAAGTTGAATCTGTCCAAGTTCTCCCTTGGTTCCACGTTCACGTATACTTTGTATTTGATATTAGTTAGTGAGTATTTGGCTATCATATAGAGTTCAAATCTCCTGGCTGAATGTTAAATGTCTTCACTTGATATGTGCTTCAATTTGAGATGTCAAAATGCTTACTGAGTCATATAAGCTCCTAAGTATTACACGTTCATGTCACATTTGTTTCCCATATCATTGTTATTATCATAAGTCCATATTCATATGTCTTTTACTACTGGTCCATAGTTCCAAATCTTAACAATGATTATGACCACCAAAACAATAATCTAAAAAGTGTTATGATCATCAAAAGAACAATCTCAAAAGAATTATGAACATCAAAACAACAATCTAAAAGATTCAAGAATTTAAGTGAAGCAATCTGTATAATTATCGGTAACAACCCAGGGGTAAATGCCTAGCATGGGTCGATCCCAATTGGTATAGAAGGGTGGCAGCTCAGGGGCGAAAGCCTAGCTTGGGCCGATCCCAATTGGTATAAGAGGGTGGCAGTTCAGGGGGAAAACCAAGCATGGGCCGATCCCAATTTGTGGAGGTATGAGGACATCATCCCAGGGGTTAAATGCCTAGCATGGGTCATCCTCTTCTACAGCTGATCAACTTATCATTTGTATCATATGTCTTATAAATATTATAATGCAAAGAAAAGTAAAGAAAAGAATGTAACATACACGATTCCACAAGTATACGCAAATGTGTTCTCTAATCCTTATCTACTGGTATTTGGTTTCACCTAAGCTCTCATTTTACATATGGTTGTATGATACCTTACATATCAGTACATTCTTTCGTACTGACGTCCCTTACCAGGGACACTGCATTTCATGCTGTAGGTACATGTACTAAACTAGTAGATCTCCCCAATAGAAGCACATGATACTCAACGGTTATTGGTGAGCTCCATGTTGATTTAGGGCTTTGCCGAGTCTTTACTATGCGTATTTCATACTGGTACAGTCATGGATTCCAGTAGAGGCTTTGTAGACATTGTAAAGCTATCATCTCAATTCATAGTATCACTTCTCACATGTATCGTTCAGCTAGTCAACACGTGTTTTATATAAAGCTTCTCATTAGTAAATATATCTTCATAGTAGTAGTTTACTTTCTCATCATAGGTGACTTGTAAAACATGTGTTCATATGGTACTAGTCCACCTCACCTAGGGTTGGGGTGTGGCAAAAGTGGTATCAAAGCAGTTCGTCCTAGGGATCTACAAAGCGGTGTCTAGTAAAGCCTTACTTATGAATGTGTTGCACGCTACATTTATAATTAGGAGGCTGCTTGGACATTTAGCAAAAGTTACCCTCCTTCGTAATCCAGATCGTGTGGTAAAGCGAAGTTAAGAAGTCAATTTCCACTTTCACCTGATCATGTTATCCAGATTATGCTTACGATGGTTAAGGTTAACGGTAGCTAGAATGTCAACCTGCAATCTACAAAAAAGGATCTGAAGTTATCAAAATGTAAACTACATTGGGCTCATTTTATTCGAACGTCCCACTCCACAAGGTATGCAAAGGATTTTATGTTATATGCATTTGAAATTGCATTTTTACAATTTGTATCACGTTGGTTCAATTGAGAAAGATATAGTATGGTTATCCATATGCTTAAAAATGATGGGTTACCTAGTTACATATATGAGCGGTAGCATTTCTAAGCACATCTTCTAAGGAGGATGTATCCAACTCTTGGGTTCTATATTTCCTCCATATTTATAGGATCTATTCCTATAGAGGACACTTGTTAAGAGTCTATCATATATATAGAATTTTCAGCATTACACATTTTCTCGAAATTGATGTTGTTGAACCAGTTTTTTTCCGAAAGAAGGCAGTGGTACAATTTGATAGGTGGATGTATCAGTGCAATAGTGTTACTATAGATACCCCTAATTGGCTGACAAGGCCCAAATTTTCATCATATATCATCCCGAATATGTTAATATTTGGATTTTATATGGTATGTGCCAACAACCCTGAATAAATACTAATAACATTTGTACTCTTTTCATGGTTATAAAACTTAGGGATAAGTGAGCCAATTTCTGCAAATGATATATGCATGGAAGTTCCTTTTATGATCTATGTTTTGGCTATGGACGATTAGTATGCGACTAAAGGGTAAGGTTAACAAAAGGAATAAAATTGATTGGTTAGACCTAAGTTGTGATTAGTCAAGTTGTACATAGTGGGATTAGATTAGATGAAGCTACTAGTTTTGATTAAAAGGTACTTGTTAGATAGGAAACATGTGAGAATGAAGCTTTAATTACACGGGCCAAATATGTACGTAGAGATTCTCGTTAGAAAGAGATGGGATATGTCAAATTCCCTAAACATAGGATTAGGGGTGATATGAGGATGCTATAGAGGAGTGAGATAGGTGATTATGAAAGAGAGGTTGCTAAATGTATGAGGCAATAAAAAGGTATCAACTCTTCAATCCTAATGAGTTATAATGGCACTCCCGGAAACAACTTTGTGAACCTTTGTTAGACAAAGAAGTCATTTTAGTATTGATTCAAGTCTTGATATTTGGTCCTGATAACAAAAATAAAAAAAGAGGGAAATAGAAATGTTACCTAGATAGAAGATACATGGACCCAGTTCATCTACATCATTAGTACATAAGAGAAGTAAAGCATTATTCATATGTATAGACTTCCATCAATTTGAATAGAGCTACTACAGGGTTCATTTAATATATGCCTGCAGTAATTCGTCAGTCATAGTCCAGTTAAGGGAGAGGAAAAATTGATCAGATGCTAGTTGTTATTATTTGCTATCTTGCATGGGAAGAGAATCGGAGCACCCTCACTTGTTTTAAAAAACAATCTATTAGTATGGCCAGACCTATCTAGTTAAGCCTAAACGAGCTAACTCTAAGATTTTATGAATCATGATATAACTTTATAGGTACCTGACATTTACATGTTATTAGAGTTCATGTTTTATGGAGAGTTCATGTTTTATGGTGCGTTCAAGCTTCACTATTTATTTTCTATTCCGACCTTCAAAGGGAACCAAGCATTGACTGTGATATAACAAAAGCTAGTAATAAAGGCAAAGTTGACCTCGGCCTCCTACTCTAAAAGATGAACTATTGAGGATTTTCTTTTTCTCTCTTGACTGTAGTATTTATATTGACCTAGACGGAAGCCAAGTCCCAATAGCAGAACACATATAAGAATTCTTAGGAGATTGAAGAGAGTAGATGGGGAAGTCAATTGTATGTGTTTAGGTGAGTAAAGAATATGAGCAGAACTATCCCACTTGTGACTTAACGCTTAAGACATTGTCTTTGCCCTTATTATGAAAGAGTGGTTCTATAGGATATCTCATATTTTCCAAATGTGGTCTGTTATATAATTATACATGCTGCATGTTCTATAACTTATCTATTTGTATGTCATTTGACCTTTGTGGATTACCTTCTCACAGGTTACCTAATGTCATAGAATGCTTACATGTAAGTGTTATCCGCTTCAGAGCACCCTTGTTTATTGTTATATGTTTTCATAGGACCTTTTCCTTAAATGTTATTTATTGCACTGGTTACTTTCCACATGTCACTTGTCCATATTGTGTGGGTACTGCATGCTAATTGATCATATGCTATGAGAAAAATTAGTGTTCATGGGTTATATGACTTGCATATCACTTATTTACATGCCATATGCATCATAAACCATTTCTATGTATATTACATGCCTCGTAATCTACTTGCTTAAACATTACAGGCCTTATAGCTTTTGTAGCCATGTGTCATGTGTTCACTTGCTCATATTTCATAAGTGTACTTATTGACTTGTTAGGTTACCAATCCATGTGATATAACGCACATGATCAATGTGATTTGTGTTCCGTAGTTCATATTTCATATAGTCTACTTGCTTACGTATTATATATTTTGTAGCTTTAGTACTCATGCATCATGTGCTCATCTAGTCTATTTCCTACATTCCTTATAGTTCATTCGCTCACACGCTACCCTATGAACCATATGAGTGCGTACACCATATATTTCTATAGCTTATTGCCCGTATATTATGCGCTCCCTTTTGTGATAATCTGCCTATGTGTCATACCCAATGTGACTTATTTATTTGTACACTATGCCCCTCTGTGATTATTGACTTGAGTTTTGAACATTTTGGGAAAACATTTCCTTGTATCATTATGTAGTGAAGATTTTGACGAGAAAAGGTTGGGCATATATGTAAATTTTATCACAACCATAGATAAATAACTTAGCATAATGCCTTATTCGAAGGTGCAACATAAAACTTTAAATTTTATATTAACAGCTATGCGTTCTTATAAATCTCACCTCTGAAAAGCGTCATGAGACAAAAGAGAAGGAAAAGTAGAGCCCCGATAGGTTAGGCCTATGATTTTGTGTTCATTCAATATACGAAAAAATTGGGAGATACTATAGTTATTCTTGATTATTAAGGCCCGCAGGCTAAGCTCAAAAGGTTTATTGTGGAAGGAATAGAATATAACATAAGATACTTGGGAATAGAATATGGTAGAGATCCTAAATGCCCCTCGTCATTCTAAACATCAACATAAGGATCTGAGATCATGGTGGTCCCCTTAAATGATCATAAATCCTACTAGCAGTTGTTCATTTGATATGTCATTTGCATGTCTTCTGTTTAGGTATATTAAAGACCTTATTTTGTATGAATTCTACTTGCGTATCTTCAGTGAATTACATGGTCAAGAAAAGGGTTGATTTGTCATATTATTATTTCATGAACCATATCTATTGAGACGTCATGCTAGAGTTGTCTATACGTGTTTTAGGTTAGTCTACATATTTTAGATAGTCCTATTTATAGAGGGAACTCTCGCAAATCTCCAAATGAAATTCCGAGGTTAACCAAACTATCAACTTAACGTATCATTCAAGGACGAGTGATCATAAAGGGAGGAGGATGTAACACCCCGTATTCTACATGTACTAGTTCTATTTATATGACGCATATAAATAGCCATGTGGTATAGTTATGGACTCGGTTTCCTATGTGACTAGTGACAATAGAATAGGTTTAAAGTGAACTTCCCATAGATATTGATGCGACGCGATTAAGTTTACGTCCATGGAAGTATTTAAAGTTGAGATCATAATGTGGTATTTGAGTCTAAAGTTTAAGTTGACATAGTGTATATGAGTTTTAAGTTAAATTAAAGGTATTAAGGTCTAGAAATGGAATAAGATATTGAGGTTCTTGATTTACTACACTAAGCTAGTAGGTGACAAGTAGGTGCATCACCTACTTTGACTTATTGACCAGCCCAAAGGACCAAGTAGGTGCATCACCTACTAAGACTTTTTTGACCATGTTATTGGGACAAGTGCAGTACCACCTACTTGAATCAATCTGGTCCAAGTTGATTAGAAGAGTAAGGGGAAAATGGACAGCCAAGGCCCAATCTTTCCAATCCCACAAGAAATAATTTGAATGGAAAAGTAGGTGCATCACCTACTTAAATGTGTAGCCAAAGTTAAAGACACATGTTGGCTGCAAATGAAGTACAAGAAAGATGGAAAAAGACCCAATGTTCTTAAGTCCAAAAAGGCCCAAGTGAAAAGTCGAAGTAGGTGGGTCACTTACTTGACAAATTATGGCCTAAAATGAGTGAGAAAGTCGGCCAAAGCAGGTCCCTTTAAAAGGGATAGATATCAACTTTTTCCAACCATTTTTACTTTGACAAAAAAATCTGATATCTAGAGCTCTCTCTCTTCTCTCTCTTATCTTCATACATCAACCATTAAATACCATTAGGGTTCTTGAACATTAGGGAGTTCAAGCTATTGAAAGGTATAATATAAGACAAGGTAAGGAGAACAACCTTTACCTTGACGAATCCAAGTCTTAGCAAGTGGTAGTTCTGTCCAGCAAGGTAAGTTACTGCAATTTTCTCCCTTTTATGCTTGAGTAAATTAGGATACTTGGTATGTGTTAGTGAGCTGGAAATTGTTACTTTTACATGGTGTAATATTGGGGAGGAAGTTCTAGTGATTAGTGCATGTTAGGACAGCCATGGAGAGGAGTCCTCTTTAAATTCAGTTATGAGCTTGTTTGAGCACTTTAAAAGTAATGTTAGCTCTTCAAGTGTTGGTGATCAGAAACCATGATTCATATTGTTTCTGTTACATTATTATTTTTAAGGATTGTTTTATGTATGTTATGATAAGGAATGTGACTGGGTGTGCGGGAAAGTTATGGAGACGTTAAAGGACATAAATATTGAAGGGAGTTTTGGGGAGGACCTTATACAAAGGTTGTACAGTATATAGACGCGATTAAAGGGAAAGGGAAGGAAAGAAAACACTGGCTAGATAAATTGCATGCTTACTGCTTGGTTACTATTTGGGTGAGATCAAGTAGCTCAAATTGATTGATTAGCTACTAATACTAGTCTTACAACTATTTTATTGTAGATTAGTAATCTGAAGAAAATGAGCTTAAGTCATACGTATTGAATTGTATAGCAAGGTATGTAAGGCTATTCGATTCCCTATTTCCTTGGCATGAATCCAACAGTTGCTTTACAAAAAGTAACCTTTCTAAGTGCCTTTGGTAGTGACTGATCCATAGTTGCAGTTCCTACTCCCTAGATCAGTAAAGTGAGTACTCTAATATGAGTTTGTTACTAAATGTATGTGCTTACTCTACCAAGTATTAGCATGCAAGTTTAAACTTGTTTCATCGTCAAAGTACCCTTGGCACGTATTTTTCTTATATAAATCAAAATGATCCTAGATTACACATGGTACATATATTTATATGTTGGATATACAATCTTCCCATATCATGCCAACTTGATTCAATTATCTATATATATGTCATCTTTTCAGACGTTCATATGTTCCCTTTATTGGTTACTACTCCCATTGTGTTGGACTATAATGTTACCTCACAAGATCCCTACTTTCTCTATTGTACATTTTATATGTACTTACTTGGAATATGTCTACGTCCTAAAGTTGAATCTGCTCACGTTCTCCCTTGTTTCCACGTTCACGTATACCTTGTTTTTGATATTAGTTAGTGAGTATTTGGCTATCATATAGAGTTCAAGTCTCTTGGCTGAATGTTAAATGTCTTCACTTGATATGCGCTTCAATTTGAGATGTCAAAATGCTTACTGAGTCATATAAGCTCCTAAGTGTTACACGTTCATGTCATATTTGCTTCCCATGTCATTGTTATTATCGTAAGTCCATATTCATATGTCTTCTACTACTAGTCCATAGTTCCAAATCTCAACAATGATTATGACCACCAAAACAACAATCTCAAAAGAGTTATGATTATCAAAAGAACAATCTCAAAAGAGTTATAAACAAGAAAACAACAATCTCAAAGATTAAAGAATCTAAGTGAAGCAATCTGTGTAATTATGGGTGGCAACACAGGGGAAAATGCCTAGCATGGGTCCATCCCAATTGGTATAGAAGGGTAGCAGCTCAGGGGCGAAAGCTTAGCATGGGCCGACCCTAATTGGTATAAGAGGGTGGCAGCTCAGGGGCGAAAGCCTAGCATGGGACGATCCCAATTTGTGGAATTATGAGGACAGCATCCCAGGGGTTAAATGCCTAGCATGGGTCATCCTCTTTTATAGCTGATCAGTTGGTCATTTGTGTCATATGTCTTATAAATATTATAATGCAAATAAAAGTAAAGAAAATAATGTAACATACACGATTCCACAGGTATAAGTAAAGGTGGTCTCTAATCCTTATCTATTGGTTTTTTGTTTCATATGAGCTCTCATTTTACATATAGTTGTATTATGCCTTACATATTCAGTACATTCTTACTTGCTGACGTCCCTTATTGGGGGCGATGCATTTTATGCTGTAGGTACAGGTACTCAACTAGTAGATCTCCCCAATAGAAAAATATGATACTTAGTGATTATTCGTGAGCTCCAGGTTGATTCAGGGCTTTGCTGAGTCTTTACTATGCGTATTTCATAGTGGTACAGTCATGGATTCCAGTAGAGGCTTTGTAGACATTGTAAAGCAATCATCTAAATTCATAGTATCACTTGTCACATGTATCAGTTCAGCTAGTCAACACTTTTTGTATATGAAGCTTCTCATTAGTAAATATTTCTACATAGTAATAGTATACTTTCTCATCAGAGGTAACTTGTAAATCATGTGTTCATATGGTACTTGTACACCTCACCTAAGGTTAGGGTGTGACACTCCTTATCTGTCCCTGCATCTGAATCATCATCTGTTGTGCCATCCCTCTGCACATCTTCGGTGGTAGCCGGAGGGATCCCCGAGGTTTCAGGAGTGTCCAGGTCATCTTCCCTCTTTATTAATGAACCGAAGTGGGTAGACTTTAGATAGTCTACTTCCTTCCTCAAATCTGCTACTTCGACTTTTAAAGCCAAAACCTCAGAAGACTTCCCTTGTCTGCTTTCGTAATCTGTGACTCTCACCGCCAAAGCATAAACAGAAGTCTGATGTGGGGTGAGTGCAGTAAGTATGGCGCTCTCGATCATCCATGGAATGGACCTCTCGAGCTGGGCTGCTCATGTATCAGCTTATTGGGCTAAAAGCCCCATCTTCAGGATCATGGCCTGAGTAATTTTGGAAGGCTGGGAGGATGATGAAACACCTGTGACCGACGAAGAAGAGGAATGGGTGGATGTACCTGAAGGCTTAGAAGTCGGAGTAGGCATATATTTCTCTGTTGGTAATGAGTCAACATGGACCTCTAAAGAAGTGTATGTTGGAGCTGTTCTTCTCCTGTCAACCTCCTATCTTGTGAACTCAGCCTCAATAAACCGGATATCGGTGGTGAAAGACGGGGTAACCTCAACATCCCTCGTAGTGTCACAAGGTACTCTCGCTCGCTTGCACAACTCAGTGACCAGAATTGGAAAAGACAGAGACGTCAGCTTTTGTTTGGCTCTCATGGCCATCTCCTGTGAAATTAGCAGCCCCAGGTCAATGCGCCTCCTGACTGTGATAGAACCAAGCCAAGTTTCCTTAGGATGACCCAATATGGACTCGTTATGGGATGGCATGATAGTAGTTCTGATGAAGCCAAACCAGAACCTGGCAGCAATGTTCAAGTCCCTCTTCTCAATAGGAACCCCTGCATACATCCACCCCGGGGTGGTTTTAAAAATCATCGGAGCTAAGCAAACCTTCAATTCATCTATGGACTGAACAATTGGTAACCCCTCATAAGGAAGCACCGAGTGCAGTGGTCTACCCAATACACTGTTAATATGCTCGCTAGGGCACTCAACCGTCTTGCCTCTGACCATGACCGACTTCCCCGGTCTAAACTCACTTGCCATGTTATAGTTCTTGGGCACCAACTCAACATAGGCTGTGTGAAATTCCCTAACCCAGGAAGGAATGTAAGGGCCTCGGGTTCTTGAGAACTGCTCGACCTCAAGGTAGCGGAGGGTGTCGATATCATCGGGATATTTACCTTCTATGCCCTCCATAGATAGAAGTTTTTCTTCTATCATAGTTTGTACCCTTTCACCTTTTAACCTATTCAAAACTATAGCTAGAGGAATGATAGGGAGTGCATGAGTCACTTTGGGTGCCTGAGCTGGCACTGCAGCTGATGAAACTCTAGTGGGTGTGGGTTGAGGTCTATCTCGGAGCCTATTCTATTTGTGAATCAAGGGTTGATCATCTTCAAGCTCACACCACTCAACTTAGGTCTCAATAGCTACTCCTTTATTTGCTATATGTTTCTTCCTTTTGCCTTTGTCTCACGGTGAAAGTTCTTCTCTTCCTCTCTTTGGAGGATTTGAACCTCCTTCGTTTATATTAATGCTCTTTGCTGCTTTCTTGGGTGGCATGTTTTCATTTGTACGTACCATATCTGCAAAAGATTGGCAAGAGTTAGGGGAAAAATAAAATAGAAGCACAGGAAATCTACTGCACGAAGACTCGCCAAGTGGATCGGCGAGTTGCCGAACCTCTTCGACGAGCTAACTCGGGCTCGCCAAAAGGATTTGTTTCAAATTATAGCAAGTAGACGATGGGAAGGTCTTTTCGGCTAGCATGGGTTTGTCTGCCGAAAGTTATAGTGCATTAGGGGGTTAGAATAGTATACAGAAGGCGATAAAGAGTACTTTCGACGAGTCGCTGAGTCCTTTTGGCAACCCATGTCTTCTCACCGAAAGTTACAGATTCAAACATTCAATTTGACACGATATTAAAGGCGAGATGGAGACATTGGGTGAGCCGCCGAACGATTCGGCGAGCTCGACCCAGCTCGCCAAATGGCCCAACATGCCTATTTTCAATCCACCTTCTCGAATTCAATCCCACAAACCCCGAAAACAAAATGAAAGCATGCACTAAAGAAATTCAAACAAGACCCGCACTACCTATTACCCCGGGATACTCAGATTTCTCCCGGATTTGCCTAATTTGGCCATTTGGCGATATTTGTTCTTAAGAATGGCGTCAACCGCTCTATCTTTGAGCAAATCTTTGACATTTAGCGCAAACGTGGGTAACTCTGACTTCACCCAGTCAATCTAATGACACACAATCACAACCCAATTCATTTAAGAGCACAAAAATTATAGGCATTTGACAATCAAACAATACGGGCAAGATTTTCAAATTACAATAGGCATTTAAGCATTCTAATCCTATCAGAGATGCCCAACACACATCAATACGATATGATCATAGAAAATGAGTGTAAAATTTTCAAATGTAAGCTCGAGATTCAGAAACCAACCTTTTGTGCCGATTAAAAAACCTGATTAAAAATCTAGGCGGCAAAGAAATCCAACTCCAAGGGAAAATCAATCAACCAAACTACTAGTAAAATGCTTAAAATAAGGAAATTACTACCTTGGTGTGAGTCTGGGAGGTTTAAGAGTTAGGGAAAGTGAAGAATTTCTAACTTTAAGACTCTTGGTCTTTTTAAATTTTTCAACTCGCGCCCAATCGGCGACGTTAGTATTGCTTGCCGATCTAATCAGCAATTCACCGAATGGTCTCGTATCTCACCGAGTTTTATAGGGCTTCCAGTTCACATGGAGGTCCAAATGGCGGACCCTAGTGGTATCGCCAACCAGTTTCGCGATTCGCCAACTGGATCCTTATTTCGCCAACTTGCACTTTTCAACACATTCTTCATTTTAACCTACAAAATCAACACACCATTATTTATAAAAATAAAGTGAAGCATTTAAAACCTTGGGTTGCCTCCCTAGAAGTGACTTATTAAACGTCGTGGTTCGACGCGAGTCTTTACTCAGTCTCCATTATTGGGGTCAGCCCTAGTGTCCCTAGGTAACCCCAATAGATCATTTGGGTGGAGATGAGGTACTGCAAAACTCATGAGTGTTCTGATCAGCTGGATCGATCTAGAGTGAGATCTAATCATTTGATTCAACACTTCAATATTCTCCTTCATTTCTTCTAACACTCGATCTTGGTCGGTGATCTACTAGAGAATGATTTGTAGTGTGTCCTCAACATGATTTCTCTCTCTATCTCTAGTCTTTTGTCGCTCATAAGGAGGTATGTACCTTCCCTTACTCTTGCACTGGTTTTCCTCCTTTGAGATTTTGGTGGCCAAGTCGTTCAGCTGAGTTACCGGTGCAACTAACTTGAAGTCACCCTCGACTTCTTGGTTTGCCTCAGCTAACTTGCCACCACTTCCCTCAGCCATGCTCAGGGTTTCTGCATACAACAACTTAGAGAAAACAAAACTAAAAATAAAATTAGTAAAAAGACAACTATTAAAAATAGAAATTCTACTTAACTAAGAATTCCCAAATAACAAAATTCCCCGACAGCGGCGCCATTTTGATGTTTGTGTATTCAAGATACAACTTCCGATGCAAGCGTCTACAATCGTACAATAGTTTTGTAACCCAACCAAGGGTTGGGATAATTCCAAAGGGAGTGGTTTTGAGAATTAATAGAAAAATAAAATTTATTCCTAACTGGTCATAGCTAATGACATTAATGATTAAAAACATTGTAAATTAAAGGGGGACACAATAGTGTCAATTAACAATGGGGTTTTTTGTCACAAGTAAGTAAAAACAGCAAAATAAACAAGGATTTCTAAGAAATGAGAGGGGATCCTTGGGATGTGACGGGAATACAGGTTAAGCTAGATTATTGGGTAAATGCTTTCGATAGAAGATTCATAGAATAATTGTGACTAGGCTAAACTTTAAGGGGGATAAGCTCTCTCTCGAGCAACTTACCCAGTATCAAATGTGTTCCTCTTGGACACCCACTTGCCGCATGAAGACCATCATACGCCTTAACCCACTCACTCTCTCGAGCTGAGTGTGTGGGAATCAGACTAGGATTCACTCTATCTAGCTGAACCTCATGTCGGCCCACTCCCACCGGCAATCAATTCAGTAGTTTTAGTTTTACGACCTCTCTCTCGAGCAAGCCAAAAACACATAAATAAACTTGTATTTGCAACTACAAATTCATTAAATTCATCCACAACTACTAAACGAAATCACAATCAAACTACGATTAAACTATCAGAAAGGAAGACCCAACAATTATCTTAACCCATATTCGCTAAATCACACAGCAAGAATTGGGGTTTTTAGCCACACATGTATAAGAGATAGAAATTTATACCAAATTGAGCTCGCATTAAACTGGGTATGAAGATTTAAGTCTTGATACAGGCCAAGATTGAAGAATCCAAGAGACCCAAATCCAAATCTTGAAGATGAAACCCTTTAGATCTTTAAGTCTTCAAAACCCTCTCAAACTTAAAGGAAAAATATCAAAAAGTACTATTCTATATGAAAATTATAATAATTGTTCTACTCCTAAAACTACAACTCTAACTAGTATTTATAGTTTTCACAGATTTGTGCTGCAGCGGATCATTCGGCGTCGTTAGTTAGAATCACAGATCAACTCGGCGATTCGCCGTTTGGTGTAGTTCATCGTCGTCTTGCACCAGCCTTCAGCATCATCGTGCTCTAGGTCATTGGGCGACATGGTACTGCTTTGCGAAACTTCTTCACAATGCGCCGAATGCTCTCTTTTTCCGCCGACTTGATCCTTTCCTTCAGGGCTCAGCACACTTGAACAAAAGGTGAAGTCATACCCTTCGGCGACTCGCCAAGTGGACTCGGCGATCCTTAGACCTTCATTTGTTCGTTTATTTCAGCCTTTTCGTTCCTTTTTGCGACGTAGTGTCCATGCTTTCCTTCAAACTTCAAATACCTGAAACTTAAGGGTTTTCATCAGATATTTAGGTAAAATAAGCATGTGAGGATACAATTTATATTAAAATATAGCCCTAAATGAGTCCAATTTGTGGACTCATCACTCATGCGGGTCTTTGTGATCTAGCCCTCCATATAGTCCCCTCATTTGGAGTAGATGAAGAGTTGTGATAGTGACTTCAAACATCGCATTCTCATAAGCTTGAGGGATGCAAATTCCACCCATTCCACCCAATTGAGTTGGGTTGTCGACACTATTGTCGTTTATACCATCTCGATTACCTGCTTGGTTATCATTCATCTCTTCCTCACTCATGTTCACTTCTACGTAGTCCAACCAACACTTACACAAAGCAGCCAAAACTAATTCAACTACAGCCAACAAATTTGAGAATGTCAAATCTTCAATCAAAGAATTCTAAGTAACGCTACTCCCCAGCAGCAGTGCCATTTTGATTAACGTATCAAAGTCACTTCATCCATTACAAAGTGTCCACGATCGTTAAGTATTAATATAACCCAACTAAGTGAGTTGGGGTCGAGTCCCAAGGGAGTAGTTTTTCCTTCAAAATTCAAAGATCAAATTGTGACAATAATCTCTTCATTGAAACACTTGTTACGCTTTTATGGTTTGAGTTTCAAATAAAAAAATTCACTCCCATTTTACGAATCAACACAAAATAAACAAATAGTAAGGTAGGACTTGGGGAATTGACCAGCCAATTGTCGAATTTTACTTTAGAGAGTAAATGTTGATACTCACAATAGAGTAATTTGATGTGGGTATATCATGCCATTTATAAGATAACTTTCTTTCGAACAATTATCTTTTCTATATTGAATTCTCTCGAACTTCAACACTAATCGGAAGATGCCCAGCCCTTTGTCCTCATCAAATGCGCTCTCTCGAGTTGGATACAAAGGATAGATTCCTTATTTCACTCTTTCGAGCTGAAATCCAGGTAACCCACTACTAAGGAGGCTGAGGTTGCTACCTTAACTCTGTGCCTCTCTCTCGAGCAAGCTCACAACACTAAACTTGTTACACTTAATATGAAAAACAACTTCAAACCGCAGCAGCAACTCAGACCCACTTCAAATTAACCCCATTGTTTGCAATTTAACAATACCCACTTAGAAAAACTCCAACAATTGGCTTCATAGTCAAAACCCCAAGAGAAGGGTTTTAGCCACTAATATGAAAAATAGAAAAATCAACATCCATCCTCACTCCCATAGTTGAGGACAAAAGATAATTATATGAGGAAATCAGCTAAAAATCTTCTTTATTACAAAATATCTAAGAAAATCTTTCCAATATCACTAGGAAAAGCCTTTGGTAGTGTTCTCACTCTATGTAATTTCTTCCTGATGTTTCTGAATACCATTCTCTCTCTAGCCAAAACTAATTTAAACACGTCTGATGTGTCACTGTTTAAGACTACTCGACGAGGTAAGTCAGGCATCGCCAACAGATCGACGACTCACCGATTGTTCTTCTTCTCGCTATTATTTTTCACTTATTCTTGGTTCGGCTACTGTAACATTAGGTGATCCAGGTCGGGATTGCTGAATAATTCCGTGATTCTCCCTTTTTGCGTTCTATCTCGCCCATCAGCACTTGCTTGAATCTTCTTCAGAACTTTTGGCGACCTGGTTGTCCTTCGCCAAATAGATCGGCAATACACTGAATGAGATTGATGCTCGCCGAAATCACCCCCCATTTTAGCTCCAGCATTCTGTAACTTTAGGAGGTATCTTGGAAATTTTGGCGATTCACCGAATGACATCAGCGATAATTAGGTGTTCATTTCTTTATTCCTTCATCTTTCTTTGTTGCTTTCGTGCTCAATAATGTCCATGCATCATTCATAAATCCAAATACCTGAAATTCAAGGATTTACATAGTTCATTGGAACAAAACATGCATTTGAGGACACTAAATCTATTAAAATAAAGCCTAAATGAGAACAAAATGCGGACTCATCAATTTCCTGATAACGTGCTGCTATAGTATTTTTTACCGGAGTCTTGACTAGGTAAATAAGGATGTTGCTGACCAACTTTATCCAGGAAGTTTGATGCAGCAACCTTATGTGATAGTGGCTCAGCTCTTTGATGGAATGACTACCATAAACAGGGCGTGGTATACCCGTGAAGACCAGCTCTCCCCTCTCACGTTGAAACTAACCAAAAAGTAGATGGAAAAAGACTAAGAGAGGGACCAGAGCATGGCCAAGATCATGACACAACTTGACATTTTGTCTAAAACTGTCAAGGGAGCTGGTGCTCGAAGTGTCAATGTCATGGGTGTCGGGTGTGCTAATCCGAATGAGTCCAAGTTTGAGGCCTTGTATAATGAAGAGGTGAATATCGTAGCCAACCAAGGCGGTGGTTATCGTTCAAACTACCCTAGGAAGGGTGGTAACCAAGGCTGGAATAGAGATGAAGGTTGGAAATACTGAGATCGTGAAAGGAGGGTCAGATAAGATTTTGAAAGAAATGAAAGAAGATGGTCGGTCTAAGGATATGCTTTCTCGTATCCTCAACAAAGTTGAGGGGTCAGACAAGACTTAGAACGAAAGTAAAGAAGATGTGTCTACCCTTAGCCAGACCGTCTCCTCCAATTTAGTATCGATCAAGTAGTTGGAGACCCAAATGGGTCATATCTCGTCTCATATGAACCCGAGACAGTAAGGGGGGTTGCCTAGTGATACTATGGCCAACCCAAAGAATAAGGTTTGAAGGTGTACTTGTGTCGTGCCATGATGTTGACTAAGGCGTTGCTTGGGAGGCAACCCAAGTTTTATTTTCTTTGTTAATAAGTTTGAAATAAGAGTGTGTTGATTGTGCAGGTTAAAGTATGGAAAGTGTTTGAAAAGTACAGTTTGGAGAACTTAAGGTCCAGTCGATGCTTCGCCGAAGAAGTCGGCGACCCCGACCTAGACCGCCGTTGGACTCAAGACAACTTCAAAGTTGGGTCTGTAAAACTCGGCGAGCCCAGGAAACATGTGAGAAAAGTTTTCAGAAGTTGAAAGATAGACTTACTTCCGCTCCGGTATTGATCTTATCGGAAGAAATAGATGGTGTTGTGGTTTATTGTAATGCCTCGTGAATTAGGCTAGGGTGTGTGCTACTGCAAAATGGGAAAGTTTTTGCCAATACCTCAAGACAACATAAAATCCATGAGAAGAATTATCAGACTCATAACACTAAATTAGCGGCGATCGTATTTGCTCTAATGATATAGAGACAGTATTTGTATGGAGTTCATGTTGATGTGTTTACTGATCACAAGAATTTTCAATATGTTTTTAATCAAAAGGATTTGAATCTTTGCCAAAGAAGGTGGCTTGAATTATTGAAGGATTATGACTTGAGTGTTATTTATCACCCCGGCAAAGCTAATGTGGTGGCGGATGCTCTTAGTCGGTTATCTATGGGTAGTGTGGCTCATATTGATGAAGAAAAGAAAGAGTTGGTTTGAAATGTCCATAGATTAGCTTGATTAGATGTTCAACTAGTGGACTCCACCAAAGGTGGTTTTATGGTTTACAATAATTCCCAATCATCTTTTCTGGTGGATGTGAAAGCCGAGCAAGATCTTGATCCAATTTTGGTAAAGTTGAAAAAGGCAGTGCTTAAAAAATCCGTTCAGGCCTTCTCCCATGGGGGAGATGGTGTAACTTAATTACCAAGGTCGCTTATGGGTTCCAAATGTTGATGATTGGAGGGAAGAAATTTTGAGAGAAACCCATAGTTCGCGGTATTGTATTCACCCAAAAGATATAAAGATGTGCCGTGATTTACAGGATGTCTATTGATTGAATGGGATGAAAAAAGATATTGAGGGATTTGTGGCTAAGTGTCCAAATTGACAACAAGTGAAGGTTGAGCATCGTAAATCGAGAGGTTTATCCCAAGATATTACTATACATACATGGAAGTGGGAAGACTTGAATATGGATTTTATGTCGGTTTCCCTCGTACACGGCGACAACATGACTCTATTTGGGTGATAGTAGAACGGATGAACACATCAGCTCATTTCTTTCCCGTCAAGATTTTCTATTAGGCGGCGGACTATGCCAATTTATAATTGAGAGATATGGTAAGGCTACATGGAGTGCCTTTGTCCATTATTTCCGATCGTGGTACACAATTCACTACTCAATTTTGGAAGTCTCTCCAAAAAGGGCTTGGTACTAAGGTTAGGCTTAGCATGACATTTCATCCCCAAACAGATGGGCAAGCGGAGCTCACTATCCAAACTTTGGAAGATATCTTAAGGGCTTGTGTGATTGTTTTCAAGGGTAATTGGGATGACCATTTGTCATTTATAGTGTTTGCCTATAATAATAGCTATCACTCAAGTATTGATATGGCTCCATTTGAGGCCTTATATTGTAGGAGGTGTAAATCTCCCATATGTTGCTTTGTGGTAAGTGGTGTTTCCCTAATATGTCTCGAACTTGTTCAAGAGGACATTGAGAAAGTTCAACTCATTAGAGAGAGGTTGAAAATGACTCAAAGTTGGCAATAGTCTTATGCCGATGTCAGGAGAGGGGATCTAAATTTTGAAGTTAACGATTGGGTTTACTTCATAATCTCACCCATGAAGGGTGTGATGAGATTTGTCAAGAAGGGGAAGCTTGTTCCCCGATATGTAGGCCCATATCAGTTTTTGAGGCGTGTGGGTAAGGTTTTTTATGAGTTAGATTTGCCAAATGAGTTGGCAACCATGCATCCCGATTTCCATTTCTCAATGCTTAAGAAGTGTGTTGGAGATCTGACATCCATAGTTTCCCTAGAAGGTTTGGGAGTTGATGAGAGACTTTCATATGAAGAAATTTCGGTTGAGATTTTGGACCGTCAAGTTAAGAAGTTGAGAAACAAGAAAATAGCTATCGTGAAGGTTTTTTTGGAGGAATCAACTAGTTGAGGGTGCTACTTGGGAGGCGAGGCCGATATGAAGTCCTTATAGCCTCATATTTTTCCTTATACTCCTATTCTAGTTTGAGATAATAGAGTTCCTCTTGAGTTGTTCTTGTTTTATGAGTCATGTTTTTTATCCGTTTTCCATGATTTCCTTATGATTATGCATGTTCATGAAAAACTTGTGTTTTGAAAGAAAATGGGTTTATTTGATTGATTTTCCTCGTGTTGTTATGCATTGAGTTTAGTTTCATATAGACTTCATGAGATGAATTGATGAACATGCATTAGCTATGCTTTTTAAGAGTAAATTGCATAGAGGCTCCATGACATTGTGTTGAGCATGCTTTTTTCTTGGAGAAGGTACTTCCTCCTTGAACATGAGAAATTTTGATAATTCATGCATATTTGGTTGATAGATGTAGTTCCTACTTCCTTATGTTGCATTTGAGTATGATGTGTTTGGATTTGATGCTTTCTTCCTTATTTATGTACATCGCATGCATAGTGGACTGATAGAATTAGTTCTCCCCTCTTATGATGTTTTGAGAACGTCCTAGCTTGGAATCAATAAATCCTCATTGGTTGTATGCATTTGCATCTTAGGTTGGGTGGTTAGTTCCTCTCCTACTCTTTTACAACTAGTTTAAATCTCATTCGAGGACAAATGATTCGTCGGGGGAGATATTGTAGTACCCCGTATGTGAAAAAGGGAAAAGAAGCAACTATGGGGAAAATGCAGGTGCCAGCCACGAAGGCCACCCACAGCCCGTCGATGGGACCACGGACCGTAGGTGTGGTCCGTGGATGGCCCTGCCCAGGATGGTCTAGGTACTCATGACCACGGCCTGACCCACTAACCGTAGGTCACACCATGGTCCGTGGTTCGAGGCCTCAAATTCACCTTACTGACCACCATCGACAATGGGTTGCTGTCAGTTATATTTGAGGGTTAGTTGGATCTTTTCCTAATGAATAAGTTCCTACACTATATCGTTTTTCCTATATTTAGAACCCATATATAAGCCTTTTAACCCCCAAGTTCACCCCATTTTATTTCATTCTTCCAAATTCCCAAAAGAAAACCAAATCCTCTCAAATATTCTCTCTCTAGAAACTTGAAGAAGAAGCAGAAGATTTCACCTTGGGTTTCAAGATAAGGTTCCAATTCATCCATTGAAGGCTAGAAATTAGAGTCAAGGTATAATGGTTTTCATCCGTGGATCCATTTCATCAAAGGAGTTCCTAAATCTCTCTATTTCAGATGGTAGAATTCCCCAATTGAGTTAGGGTTTTCTTCAATTAGCATGGGTTCTTATCATTGCTGATTTAAATGCTTTAATTATGATCTTCTATGCATGAATTGATGAATTGCAATGCTTTTAATGATGAATTCCCCTATAAAGCCATGTGATCCCTATGTTTTCAAGTTATGAACTATATGTTGATGGAGTTTGATCTTCAAGGAAGAGTTTGATAGAATTGAGAATGTATTACTAACTTTACATGAATTTATGGTGAAATCCATATCTAACCCATGTTTTCTAAGAGTTGATGATTGAAATCTGGTTTTGACCTTAAGGTGGTAAATTATGGACTGATACATTGTTTTATGAAATCTAAGCAAATGATTTAAAGGTTCTTTGAGAGTGAAGTTCCAATTATGATGATGTTGTATTGTGAAAGGATTTTCTCACTAAAACACATACTAGTATGATGTGAAAGGTTTTCTCACATAGAAAGGATTCTTAGGTTAAAAGGCTTTCTCAGCTAATTGAATCAAAGACTATGAGTTATCTTAATGAAACTAGATTGAATTGGTAGGCCAAGGAAACCTTCTCATGAGTAATGAAGTCAAGTAAGAAATGACTATTCCGTGGGAATTTATTCTTAGCACCGAGTTGATATTGACAATGAGATGTAAGCTCTCCCGCTAGTAGAGGTCGGGTTTCCAAAATAATCTCATGAGATGGAAGCTCACCCGCTAGTAGAGGTCGGATTTCTAGCAACAATCTCCTTATCCCATAACTATGTGCACACATAGGTTTATTAGCCAGTTGATCGACTTAAGATAAAAGTTCAATGTTCTACCTTAGGCAAGTAGAACACCACTTTTTGGTGAAGGTTCGACACTGAATTCCATGTTATCGCTCACATTGTCTCAATGTCAGTTAAGGCTATTTCACCATAAGTAATAATGAACTAAAGTCACTCAAGGAGTATCGCATATGAGTTCAAATATGTTAAAGAAGAAGTTAGCTTGCATTGACCATTATTGCATGTAATGAAATAAAATGTCTCTTTTTAGCATGTTTTAAATGTGTTTTGCATGGCTATCATACATTGTACATTGTTTGTACTAACGCATACTCTTGCCTACATTTTTCCCAATGTAGTTTTGACAGACAAGTTTTAGGGTCTCTTGGCTAGTTGATGAGTTCAGGATTTTCCTGAGTCTTGGTGAGTCCTCATGCTTCGAGGATGGTGTTATTGTTTTAGTTTCTTTCTTGTATTTCCCTTTCGAACATTATGTATGGGTAAGGACCAATTTCATTCTATTGTATTAGATGGCTATGCTGTGACATGAGTTTAGAGTCCCGCTTTTCATATTATAAAATGGTTTGGACTTGAACTGTTTTATTCTTATTATTCTATTTCTTATATTATGAAAGCTAAGTGGCTTGTATGGAGTCTTTCAGGGTTCTATACACCATGTTACATCTAAGGGTTACCCTGGGTGGTGACAGTTGGCCTTTTGTACTTGAGCCTTATTATTGCTACTGTTCATACCAGTGACTCACCAGGGCTTGCCAATCATGTTAAGTGATACGCCTTCCTGTTAGGTGAGCCTCAAGAATGTTTTTGAAAATTTATTTAAAGTTCTTTAGATTTTGACTAACCATCACTTCTGTGCTTTAATGTGTGTCTGTAGGTAATGGCAAAAACAAAGGGTAAGAACGTGGTGTCCTCAAACATTCAGTAAGACAAGGAGTCCTCTCCACCTCCTCCGCCTAAAAAGAAAAATGACCTTTCAATCAATGAGCCTTATGAGACTTTAAAAGCCCATAAAACAGACCCTCAGACACCTACAAGTGGGGATAAAAGGAGTGAAAGCATATTTCCAAAAAGGAAGTGAATATCCAATCAAAATTGGTGTCACCGTCACAAGACACAAAGCCTCCTTCGCATGTTATCCCGATTATAGCTCAATGAACTTTAAATAGGCTCAAGGTAGATGGGTAATGAACTATTTCAGAGTAATATCGACTCTCTACTGACAAGGTTATGAGTGATTACCCAGTAATATGGGAGGCAATAAAATTCCACAAGTTGGGACAGTTCACAAAATCAAGGAAACCATACATACCCAAGTGGGTACGAGAGTTTTATGATACCTATCCCAAGGAATTGTCAAAGAAGAGAAAAGGGACTGTCTAGAAGACAGTGGATGAAGTAGATGTCCGAGGAAAAATGGTGCAGTGTAATGCAGTGTGATTAATGTAGTACTTGGCACTCCGAACAATAAGACTAAAAGGTATAACAACCTGGATGGCCAAGCCTTTGGATGCGTTAAAAGTGTGGTTGACCCCTATAATAACCGATGAGTGTGCACCTTCTTGGATAGTTGAAGGTGCCACGATTGGAAAAAAGGACCTGAGCATAGTGGTGAGGTACTAGTTCGGGTTTCTCATTAGCAATGTGATGTTGGCCCAAAATGAGTAATTCCTCCGGTATCGGAAGGTTGTGGTAGTGTAACAGTCCGGAAACTAGTAGGCTAAACTAGAGCTTAACGTAAGGGTTAGAATCGTAAATGAACCTCCATGTAGCTAAAAATATAGGGTTGTGTTAGAACGTCAAGGTACGACCCCCAAGGACTAACCATGTGTCCTTGAGGAGGTCCCTTAGAGGCTGCCTGGGCATTGACCCACGGAAGGCACCCACGCTTCGTGGGTCAGACCATGCCTTGTGGGTTAGGTGTGTAGGTCAAGTCTTGGAAATAAAGTCCCATAACCCCTACCACGGTTGCCCAGCATGGGCCACCGTTCCTCCCATGGTCCATCAGTGGTGGGAGTGGATGGGTCCTGGGAACTGCTATTTGGCAGTTATATCTAGGGGTGTTTTTGGGTTTTCCATTTTTAGTTATTGTTAAGTCATGTCATTTTATACTAAATTAGAACACCTATATAAAGATTTTAAATAACTAAATAATGTCATGTTTCTCATAATTCCAAATTTCCAAAAGAAAGAGCCATGTTCCCTCTTAAATGTTCTCTCTAAAAAACTCCAAGAAAGAAGAAGAAGAACGGTGAAGCTAGGGTTGAAGGATCAATCTTTTCTACTCAATTTCATGGAGATTCTTCACCAAGGTATGTTAGTCCTTCATCCATGG
Organism: Solanum tacnaense; assembly: GCA_029582525.1. Lineage (NCBI taxonomy): Eukaryota > Viridiplantae > Streptophyta > Magnoliopsida > Solanales > Solanaceae > Solanum > Solanum tacnaense. The sequence continues at coordinate 73,215 of JAJOOD010009769.1, read as the reverse complement.
ATAGTCTTTATCCATGGAGTCCTGATTAACGTTTCAAGGACACTTCTTCTAATTCTAAGTGTCAATGATCGCTAGTTAGTATAAAACCCAATTAAATGAGTTGGGGTCGAATCCCATTGGGAGTGGTACCTGTTTGAGAATCAATTAAGAAGTACGAATATGGTCAAATTAGTCATAGGACTATACATTATCGATTAAGAACATAATTCAAATTAGGGGGTGACACGAATGCCAAATGGGGGGTTTTGGTTTGAAATTATCTACTACAACATCAACAAACAACACGAAATAAGAATAATCAGACAGGTTCTTGGGATGTGATTCAATTATAGGCTAATATAGAGAAATGGGTAATTGCAACTGTTAGGAAATAGTTGTATATTAGTGAGTAACCTAAGCCATAGAGGGAATAAATTTTCTCTCAAAAAATTTACCTCGAATCAAGTTGATTTCTCTCGAACATCAACCAGCCGACAAAATCAGACCAACCCACACCTTAGTTTATTCACTCTTTCGAGCTGAATATGTGGCATTGAGTGTAGGATTCACTCTCTCGAGTTGAACCTGTGTCAAACCAACGGTGAAAAGTTATTCTCACGCATGATCTTATGAGCTATCCTAAAGAAACAAGATATGAATCAGAATGAACTTTGTGGGAATCAATGGTTAGAAGTGAGTGGATATTGTGTATGAGATGGAAGCTTTTACCTTAGTCCAGCCCGGCATTCCTGATTGGTTCCTTCTACCTCAATTGAGTTCGACTTCACAAAAAATGTATCTCATGAGATGTCAACCTTCTACCGCAGTCGGGTAGAAGGTGATTGCCTATGCTTCAAGACAACCTAAAGTCCATGAGAAAAATTATCCTACCCATGACCTTGAGTTAGCGGTATTTATGTTTGCCTTAAAAATATTGACGCATTACCTATATGAGGTACATGTTGATGTGTTTATCGACAAAAAGATCTTACAATATGTGTTTAGTCAAAAGGACTTGAATCTTCGCCAAAGGAGGTTGTTAGAATTATTGAAGGACTATGACATGAGTGTCTTTTATCACCGCGGCAAAGCTAATGTGGTAGCGGATTCTCTTAGTATATTGTCTATGGGCAGTGTGGCTCATGTAGAGGATGAAAAGAAAGAATTGGTTCGTGATGTGTATAGGTTGGCCCGGTTAGGTGTTCAACTAGTGGATTCCACCAAGGGTTGTGTCATGGTCCATAATGGTTCCGAATCATCCTTTGTGATTGATGTAAAGTCTAAGCAAGGCCTTGATCCTATATTAGTTGAGCTAAAAGAGTCGGTACTCAAGAAGTTTGTTGAGGCTTTCTCCCAAGGGAGAGATGGGGTGCTTAGGTACCAAGGTCGGCTATGTGTTCTGAATGTTGATTGTTTAACAGATCAAATTATAGAAGAGTCTTATGGTTCTCAGTATTCTATTCATCCAGGAGCCACCAAGATATACCGTGACCTACGGGAAGTGTATTGAAGGAACAAAATGAAGACAGATATCGCAGGATCTATGGCCAAATGTCTGAATTGTCAACAAGATAAGGCTGAGCATGAAATGTCAGGAGGTTTAGCCTAAGATATAGATATCCTCACTCGGAAGTGGGAACAATTTAATATGGATTTTATTGTGGGTTTGCCTCACACCCGATGGCAACATGATTCTATTTGGGGCATTATAGATCGGATAACAAAATCATCCCACTTCATTCCCATTAAGGTTTCTTTTTCGGTGGAAGACTATGCGAAGTTGTATATAAGTGAGATAGTGAAGTTTCATCGGTCCCTTTATCTATTATTTCAGATCGGGGTACTCAATTTACTTCACATTTTTGGAAGTCATTCCAAAAAGAACTTTGTACTAATGTTAAGCTTAGCATGGCTTTTCATCCCCAAACAAATGGGCAAGCAGAGCGTACCATCCAAACATTAGAAGATATGTTGAGGGCATGTGTTATCAACTTCAAATGTAATTGGGATTACCACTTGCATTAGTAGAGTTTGCCTACAATAATAGTTATCGCGTAAGTATCGGTATGGCTCACTTTGAAGCCTTGCATGGTAGGAGATGCAGGTCTCCGGTTGGTTGGTTTGAGGTAGGTTAAATTGCTTTTATTGGTCCCGAATCAATTTATGAGGTCATTGAGAAAGTCTAACTCATTAGGGAAAGGTTGAGGACGACCCAAAGTAGGCAAAAGTCTTATGCCGATGTTAGAAGAAGGGATCTAGAATTTGATGTTAATGATTGGGTTCTATCAAAAAAATTCTCACCTATGATAGGTGTGATGAGATTTGGCAAGAAGGGAAAACTTAGTCCCCAGTATGTGGGCCCATACAAAATTTCAAAGTGTATTGGGAAAGTTGCCTATGAGTTGGATTTGCCAAATGAGTTAGCTATAGTTCACCTAGTATTTCATGTTTCTATGCTTAAGAAATGTATTGGTGATCCGGCATCCACTATTCCCCTAGAAGGGTTGGGGGTTGACGAGAGTATTTCTTATGAAGAGGTTCCGATAGAGATCCTAGACGGGCAAGTCAAGAGATTGAGAAACAAGGAAATATATTTCGTGAAAGTTCTATAGAGAAATCACTTAGTTGAGGGTGCTACTTGGGTGGCCGAGGCGGATATGAAGTATCGATATCCTCATCTCTTTTCTGCTAGTCCTATTCAGGCTTGAGGTAAGTAGTTTGTCTTGAGTTTTCTAGTTTTGGGAGTCATGTGTTCTATATATGTTTTCCATGATTTCCTTATGTTATGTATGTTCTTGAGAAATTTATGTTTAATAAGAATATGAGTTTTCATGATTGATGTGTTCCTCATGTTGTTGTGCCTTTAGTATGAGTTGCATATTTGAATTCATGAGATGAGTTGATGAACTTGCTTTAGCATGCTTTTGAGAGAATTTCATATTGGCTCCATGATATTGTGTCGAGCAAGCTTTTAGTTGGGAAGGTAGTTCCTCCGATGAATATGAGAAATATTGAGTTTTCATGCATAATGAGTTGTTAGATGTAGTTCATACTTCCTTGTGTTGCATTGATTATGTTTGAGTTGGCGTTGAACTTTCCTCCTTTGGATTGTGCATTATTTTGATGTTTCATCTATGTTGGGCATCTAGTCTTAAGTCTTTAATTCCGTAAAGTGTCCAGATCGTAATTCGAGGACAAATGTTCCCAAGGGTGAAATAATGTAACACTCCGAAAACTAGTAGACTAAACAAGAGCTTAACGTAAGGGTTAGAGTCGTCAACGCACCTCCCCGTACCAAAAAATATAGGGTTTCATTTTAGAACGTCAAGGTATGACACCCAAGGACAAACCATGGGTTCTTGAGGAGGACCTTTAGAGGCTACCTGGGCAGTGACCCACAGAAGGCACCTATTCTTCCTGGGTCAGGCCACACCTCTTGGGTGAGGGGCGTACGTCAAGGCCTAGAAATCAAGTCCCAAAACCCCTACTACGGTTAACCTGCACGGGCCGTGGGTCCTCCTACGGTCCATCAGTAGTGGGCGTGGATGGTGCCTGGGAACTACCATTTGGCAGTTATGCTTAGGGTTGTTTCAGGGTTTTCCATTTTTAGTTAATGTTAAGTGTCGTCGTTTTATATAAAGATTTTAAGTCACTAAATTAAGTCATCTTTCTCATAATTCCAAATTTCCAAAAGAAACACCCAAGTTCCTCCCCAAATATTCTCTCTGTAGAACACCAACGAAAAAGAAGAAGAAAGGTGAAGCTAGGTTTGAAGGATCAATCTTTTATACTCAAATTCATGGGATTCTTCACCAAGGTATGGTAGTACTTCATCCATGGATAGTATTCATCCATGGAGTCCCTCCAAACTCAGTTTCAAAACTTGTAATTTCCCAAAAAACTAGGGTTTTACTCCAAGTCATGGATTCTTTTTCAAAAACGATTCTAATGATTTAATTACTTTATATTAGGATTAAATTGATGATTTATTATTGTTTTTATGTTGAAGTCCCCATGAATCCATGAAATCCCCATATTCCCAATTTATGACCTTGTGATGTGGGTGAATTGATGAAAGAAGGATATTATGAGATTATGCTTGAGGTAATTGAGTTATTTGAATCATGTTATTATCCATGTCTAATGTAGTAATTCCAGATGTGTTTACTGAGATGAACTTTGGCGTTTAAAAGGGATGATGTGATATGATCCATGAATTATGAAGGTTATGTATATGTTTTAAGAACACTTTGAGAGTGAAGTGTCTGTGCTTATGATAGTGTTGTTGTGTTGATTGAAAGGCTATTCTCATGAACACATAATGAACATAATGTGAAAGGTTTTCTCACAATATTATGATTCTAAGGTTGAAAGGCAATTCTCACCTAATTGAATATAATGTACATGAAGACATGGACAGTGAATGGTTATTCTCACGCATGATATAATGAGCTATCCTAATGAAACAAAATATGACTTAACATGAACTCCATGGGAATCAATGCTTAGCATCAACTGGATATTGTGTATGAGATGGAAGTTTTTACCTTAGTCGAGTCTGGCTTTCCAAATGGGTTCCTTCTACCTCAGTTGAGTCTGGGTTCCCAAAACATGTATCTCATGAGAGGGAAACCTTCTACCACAGTTGAGTCTGGATTTCTAGTAGCAATCTCCTTATCTTCTAAAGTTTGTGCCCCCATAGGTCTTTAGCTAGTGGATCCACCTAAAAGCTAACAAACCATGGTCTTCCCTTAGGCAAGTAGGACACCACAAGGAGTGATACAATAGATAATTCGATTAAGAAGTAAAATTGTGTCCTAATTTTTTGTCGAAGCGGAGGTTTCGTAACATTAAAATAAATAAAAAAGTTTCATTGATTAATATCAAATAGGGGAATTTAGGTAATCAATTTATGACAACTAAAACGAGAAGCAAACATATAGAGATTGGTCATTAGGAGTGTGATAAGTTGAAAGTTAAATTTGCGTAATGGGTGATTGCTAGTTACTCAAAGATGTTGAATCTCACCGGGTATGCAATGTTTTGAGTGCAATAGACATTTCTCAATCAACTGTTGCGTTTCAAGCGAGTTATTTTGAACCTTAACAAGCAAACACAATCAAACAACACAATTCCTTAATTTATCCACCCTTTTATGCTAGATTTATAAGAATGCAATCAAACCCACTTTCTCAAGTTAAATTCTTAAAGATACAATAAATACAACTATCAACTAATAATTCGACTCTAATACATCTTTCTCAAGAAAGTATAGAGTGCTAAGCTAGAACTGCATTTTCATCGACTGTTCCTCAATTAAAACATGAACAATCATTTGAATCCACTTCCAAACAACAATAAAATTAGTAACTAACAACACCCATTAGCTAATTACCACATTCAACTACATAATCACAGTCCCTAGAAAAGGGGTTTTAGCCAACATAGTGAAAAACAAGAAATCGTTACCAACAAAGTTTTCCATCTGATTTGATAACGGTCTGCAATTCCCAAATGCTAATATTTAAGCTAAAAAATCATATAATCTCTAAATATCTACTCCAAAATGTAAAAACAATATTCTAGAATGTAAAAACTCAAAAATCCAGAAGTAAACAATGTGGAAACTCCTTGTCTTCATTTGAAAATTGTATTTATACGTTCCCAAAATTTCAGCACGGAGTCAACTCGGCGAAGTAAATCAAATTCGCCGAACTAGTCAACAATGTGTTGAGTACTCCTCTTCTTGCCTTTTTGGCGTTGCTTTTTCATCAAATCTTTATGTATGTTTGGGCGAGCCAGATCGTCATTGTAGATCTTTTCGGAGTGCAGCCGAATAATTTGTATGCTCGCCAACTTGGTTTTGTCCATAGGCTAGCATGTTGGATCTTTAGGCGAGCTGAAGGTCCACTTGGCGACTCGCTGAATGGTTTTTGAGAGTACCAACTTTGATTTCCTTCAACTTTTCCAGCATTATTGCTCCTATTTGCCTCGTAGTGTCCTTGCATTACCCTATAGCCTTCATTGCTTCATATCAACATTTTAATATTAGCTATAAGCATAAAAAACCATTAAGGACACTAAATCCTTGAATAATAAGCTCTAAATGAGTCAAAATCCCCGACTCATCAAGACCCCTAACTTAAAATTTTGCTAGTCCTCAAGTAAAACACAAGATCAATCAGGCCAGCATGTATGACTACCAATAGTGCTACTTGAGACTCAACCTGAATTTATACGAGATTCAATCTACACATGCAATGTTCAATTGTGCACTAAAAGTTTCAAACTATGACTAGCCATCATTGAATAGAGGTCAAGGTCACAATGCTCACTTCAAATGAAAATTCAAGTTCAATAAGAGTATTTGAAGGCCATCACATTAAGAACGAATCCATGCTCTCACAAAACCCATCAACGATTATAACTTAAGGGAAGTTAAATCTATGACTCTAACCCCCACGTCAAACTCTAGTTGACCTACTAAACTACGGGGTGTTACACATAGTTTGTGAAATCAACATACCATGGTGGATTGCCATGAGTTCAAACCATTAGCGACTCATCCAGAAAGGCTTCATCAATATACCTCTAAACAGGAACAACAACATTGGTTTCTAGCTTTGATAAGTGATCCGCCACTTGGTTCTCATACCTTTTTCGATCCTTGACCTTGAAATCAAACTCTTGCAACAGTAACACCCACCGAATCAACATTGGCTTTGCATCTTTCTTCTCCATCAAATATCAAATTGCAGCATCATTCGTGTGCACCACCACTTTAGTGCCCAAAAAATACTCTCTAAACTTTTCGAAAGGGTACACTACAGCTAGCAATTCTTGTTCAGTGACAATGAAGTTCTTTTTTCATGACCAAGGGGTAAACCCTAGACTTTACATGGCATACAATTCCCCGAGAGACCTCATATAAGCCACTTAGGTTCCATAGTTAAGATAATAGAAAATCGGTAAAATGTAAAATATTTTCAACAACAACAAACTCTTTATAAAACAAAATGGAAGTCTTATACAGTTGTCTCAAAACCATCTAATACAAAAATTCTTGGGACACAGACCTTACAACAATGTATAAAACTATAATAAAAAGAACATAAGGATATAGTGGTGAAATCCTCGAATGTTATGAGGACTCACCAATCTTCAAGTATTGTCTCAATTAAATATCCTAGCCATGGGGATGAGAGTCGAGAACGCCGGCCCTAAATTTGGATAATAAATTTAGGCAAGAGTATTACAAGTATATACTAAATATGATAGCTTGCATAAACATCAACATAAACATAAGAGTTAGACAATATAAGTCATAAGCATAATGAATGTATAAAATAGATCATCATAACATATAAGGAATACTTCTTAAAGTAACCGCAAAGCATACTTCTCCAAGATATGGGTAATCCTCCACTAGTCTTACTCAACATAGAAATCGACCTTAGGCCATCATCCATGCTCATCACCTATCATAACATAATTAGCTTATCTTTTATAGACATGGGGAAAAATTGCTTGCCTTCCTATAAATTCTCATGGGTACTCGCCTCTTGCATTACATAAAGGATCATGGGTATTCGCCTCCGTGTCCTACTTATGGGATCATGGGTACTCGCCTCCTTGCCCAACATCATATGACTTGGGTACTCCCCTTCACATTAATCAATAAGGAATCATGGGTACTCGCCTCAATGTCCGTTCATTGTAAGACACAGGTATTCGCCTACATATCTTTTAATAAGGGATCATGGGTAATTACCTACATTCCCAACACCATATAGGAACTTGGGAAGTTGCCTCTTGTTCAATTCTAAGGAATATGGGTAATTGCCTCATATCCTTCTCATTTGGAGGTCAAGGGGAATCGCCTCTAACCTCATCAATTTCTTAGTCTTTAATCTAGATTCATTTTAGGCGAGCAATCCTTTCAGCGTAGAATCATTCAATGTGAGAAAGCCTTTCACATTCATACATAATCAATTCATGTGGGAATTATAACTTCCACAACAATTACATCTAAATCATCAATTAATAATAGAAGCTTTAATATCAAATCCCTACATCTCTTAATCATCATATATGCTTCACTCTCAAGCAATTCTAATCATAATTCATAAATCCTATAAGGATAAATCTAAACCCACAAATTCTCCTTTCATGGCATAAAACCTATTTACATCAATTCAAAACTATAAACTTGGGTTAATCATGAGTACACATAAATTCATCCTAAAAACATGTTTTCCTATCAATTCATGCATAAACAATCATAACCCAATCATTTGGATCAACATTCATGAAGACCCACAACATTAGAAAAAACAAACTCAAATTATGGAATTTCTACTGTTCAATTGGGAAATCATCGGGACTCCACGGATGAAAGTATTCCATGGATGATATAACATCATACCTTGTTAACAAAGTCCAAAAATGCTTGAGGATTGGAAACTTGACTTTGATCCTAGCATGAACACTTTCTTCTTCTTCAAGTTCTAGAGAGAGAATATTTGAGAGGAAGAACTTGGGATTTCTTTTAGTTTTGGAACTAATGACTTGAATGGGTGAGTTTTGGGGTTAAAATCACTTATATAGGGGTCCTAGGCTTGGGTAAAACGACATAGCTGTGATTTAATTAAAACCAGAAATGGACCAAAAACCCCAGAACTAAAGTAACTAGCCCCTTAGGGTTGATCAAACAAATCATCGATTCTCGGAAGGGGATATTTATTCTTTATGGTACACATTATAAGGGACCCATCCTTCTTTCTAACAAACAATACCAGAGCACCCGATGGAGAGACTATTGGTTGAATAAAACCCTTGTCAAGCAAATCCCTTAGTTCCTCTTTCAACTCGGCCGGAGCCATTCTATAAGGAGGAATGGAGATAGGTTACGTGTCCGGGATGAGATCAACGCTAAAATCTATTTCCCGTTCGGGGGGAATGCCGGGCAATTCATAGGGAAAGACTTCCAAAAATTCCTTCACCATGGGGACCGACTCTAGGGAAGGGGTTTCAGACTCCACATCCATCACCCTAACAATATGGTAAATGTACCCCTTGGAGATCATTTTCCTAGCTTTGAGACAAGAAACAAATTGACCTCTAGGGATAGAATTTCCCCCCTTCAATTCTAAAGAAGGATCATTTGGGAATTGAAACTTAACCACCTGAGTCTACAATGAATAGAGTCGAAACATGCATGCGACCAATCCATACTGAAAATTACATCAAAATCTAAATGTCTAACTCTATCAGATCCTCCAAGTTAACCTTATGAAACAAAGAAATAGGACATGTCCTAATGACTCTTTTTTCCACTACTGAGTCACCAACCGGGGTAGACACCGAAAAAGGTTTTACTAACACTTCGGGGAGTATTTCAAACTTCATAGCCACAAAATGTGTAACAAAGGACAAAGTGGAACCAGGATCTAACAAAGCATATACATCAATAAAAAAGACTTATAACATACTGGTCTCCACATCCGATGAACTCTCTTGATCACTTTAGGATTGAAGAGCATAGAAGCGGTTTTTCTTATGAGCATCAGATTTTGAACCGTTAGGAGAAGTTTTCTTATCTTCTCTCCCCTTGGCCGCAAGTGTTGGGTAATTCTTAATTTGGTTCCCACTCTTACCACAACCATAGAAAATACCCATGCCGGTAAGACATTCACCATCATGTTTCTTGCGACACTTAGCACAAGGCCTTGCCATAGAGGATCCACAACTATTGCCTCCTTGAGGCTTAGGGTTAGGCACCCTATCTTTGTTGACCCTTGGAGCACTAGAGGAGCCTTGGTTGAAGAACCTTCTCTGAAACCTTGGTCGCCCTTGACCCTCAAACTTGCCCTTGGAAGAATTCCCATCATAGGCCCTTGTTCTCTTCACTTCCCTATTTTTCTTCCTAAGTCTTAACTTCTCAACTTGTTGAGCATATACCATTAGATGATATATATCCATATTATCATGGAGCATTGCCGCACGGCATTCTACTTCAATCCATTCAGATACACCTGTCACAAACCGCCTCATCTTATCCCTCGGATTCGGCTCCAAAGACGGAGCATACTTGGACAACTTAGTGAATTTTAGAGAATATTCTTGAACATTCATACCTCCTTGACGAAGGCTGATAGATTCCTCCACCTATGCTTCCCTCTTCTCTCGGGGAAAGAACCTATAAAGGAATGCTTTCTTGAACAACTCCCATTCTTAAAAATCCTTAAAACATGCAAAAAGGGACATTTAGTTGAAACAATGCTTTTTATTAAGATAAGAGTCATCATGCACATTAATGTTAATACATAAGTCAAGCCAACTCATAAGCAACCTTAAGATATACTTGTGCAATTTATAAACAAGATCCCATAATCCCATCTAATACTAAGTACCACTTTGGGCCACCATAATCATACATATCATACCTTGAACTCATCCATAGCCAATATTCATAAACAAGGAAACATTCATATTCATAGCTTGTAGCAAGTAAAGTCACTCTTAGCCAAAATCTATATCATACAGCCATGAATTCATATATCTTCATAGCAAAGGAAACCACACCACAACCCCTTTCCAAAGCCTACGTGTGCAATGCATAAGTGAAGTCCCATACTCCCACTCACACTATGTAGAGCTTCTTAAGAAGTCATAAGTATAGTTCATGTTCATATTCTTGTCATTTAGGGAAATAGCTTTAACCGACATAGACCATATGAGCTACATGGAATATGGTGTCATGTCCCACACAGAAAAGAGATGTCCTACTTGCCCAAGGTAGAACTACATGTATTAGATTTTAGGTGGATCCACTAGCTAAAGACCTATGTGGGCACATAGTTATGGGATAGGGAGATTGCTTCTAGAAACTCCAAACCTATTGTATTGATGGGAGAGCTTCCATCTCATGAGGTGTCTTTAGATGACCCGTCCTATTGAATTGACGGGAGGGCCTCTACCTCAAATTCCATATCCACTCGAAATTGCATTTACATGTGACAAGGAGTCTCTTACCCTTCATTCAACACAACTCATAAAATAGGTCATGGATTCAATTCTGTGAGAATGGACTTTCAACCTTAGATTCATTATTATGTGAGTAAACCTTTCACATCATGTTCAAAGTGTGTTCATGAGAATAGCCTTTCAATCAACACAACAATACTATCATAGTCATAGACATTTCATGCATAATCTTGTGTAAGGGTATGGGGGAATGATCTTTCAACAATACCACAATTACACCATAGTCATAGTATATTCACTTTCTAAGTGAATCATAAGCTGATACACAATTATCATAAACATGTACAAACCCTCATATTTTTGCCCATCAAGGGCCATGAATCACAATCAACTCAAACATCGACAACTACTACATTATATAAGGGGAATATCATGATTGAATAACTCAATCAATATAGACATAATCAATTGGCATGCTTCTAATATCAACCAACCCACATCATGAATTCACAATAGTAATATTAGGGATTCATGGGTTCATGGGGAAATTTCATCATAAATAAACAATAAATCATCAATTCAATCATAATTCATCATAAATAAGCCATTAAAAACGTTTCGAAAGAGAACCAATGACTTAGATTGAAACCCTAGTTTTTTTAGGGAAATTGGAAGATTTGAAATCAAGTATTAAAGGGACTCTATGGTAGAAAGCTACCCATAGATGAAAAGCCACCATACCTTGATTAAGAATCTCCAAGAAATTTGTGGAAGAAGCCTTGAGTTCTCCAAACCCTAACTCCATCTCTGCCTTTCTTTTTCTTTGGATTTTAGAGAGAGAAATATTGTGAGGAAGAGAACTTTTGGTTTCATTTGGGTGTTTGAGTATAATGACATAGTTTGGGTGTATTTTTACTTAAAATAGCTTATATAGAGACCCCAAAACTAGCAAAAATGACCTCACTTTAATTGGACTAAAATAGGAAAATATGTAATTGTCCTTCATTAGGTGACTATGCCCAGGTGTCACGAGCCACCTTCACGAGCCGTGGTGAGGACCACGATCCGTGGTCCCACTCCTCAAGGTTTGGGCAGTCGCTAGGCACAGGGTGCCACAAGCTCATAAGACCAAGGCATTCCCATGAGGGGCTCCACGACCCGTAGTCCCTCGTGGTCCTTGAGGCAGTAGTTGTGCTACTTGAGGCCTTATGCTCATTTGCCCAAGGCATCTTCACGAGGGGCTCCACGAGACATGGTCCCTCTCATGAACCTTTGGGCAGTAGCTAGGCCACTCGGGGACTTTTCCTAAATGGCCAAGGCAACTCCACGAGGCCTCCCAAGAGCAGTGGTCAAGACCACTGGCTGTGGTGATGGCCGTGGAAGTTGAGGCACTGTGCCAAAGTTTGGGGCACCCCTGACCTTTGGCCTTTGCTTAGCCCCTTTGCCTTGGCGCTTACCCTTACGTTTAGGCTCTAGTTTAATGTACTATTTTTTGGAGTGTTACAACTGGTACCCGTGGTCCTTGACCACTGGCTAAGCTTTATGCCCACTTAACCCCTCAACGCAACTCTAGACCATGACCTCTCGCACGACCAGTGGTTGCATTCATGAGCCTTTAAGTTGCTCGTCAGATAAGGCTGCAAAATTGTACATACCGCCCAGCCCTCCACAAGTGCCACCATGACCTGTGGTCCCCACCACAAGGCGTCATGGGGGTCGTGGTAGTTGAGCATGGCTTGGCTTGCCACTGTGAGCTTCCATGGGCAACACCAAGCCTCATGGTGTCCATCACGGCACATATGGGTCCTCATGAAGGTTGCCAAAGCTCAATTCATTGGCTTGAGGTTTGACACAATACCCCATGCTTAGACTACTATATTTCCAAGGTGTTAAATCTTTGGATCTATATTCAAAGGTTTACTTGCATAATAAACTGGGTGAAACAACTTGCCCTTTTGTTGGCCTAGAACAGCTCCCAAAGCCACACCACTTGCATCACACATTAGTTCAAATGGAATGCTCCAATAAGGGGCAACAATGATCGGAGGCGACAAAAGTTTTTCTTTTAACACTACAAAAAAATGCTTAAATAGCGGGGGTTAATTTTATGATTTTTGGGGGTTTAAAACTCCCGCAATCTAGTATTGCAGCAGTTGTCAAAACTCCCACAATAATAGTTGTCGCAAGCAATTTGCGGCACTTTTTCCCCCCCGCATTCAATTATCGGGGGTTACTTTGCGGAGGTTGACCCATTCTAATTTAAGATTAAATATTTTAATATTATTTTTCAGTTACAAATAGCGAGGCTTTAAAACCTCCACAATTTTTGTAAATTTCTTATATTGAAAGATCTGGGCAATTATAAGCTCTACAATTCATTCAGTATTTTTTTATTCATATATTATTTACAGAATCACTAATTAAGCTATAAATCATAATCAAAGTCAAAAAATATCTCAAGGTCAATAAATATATATATTCTTTAGCGGCATATCATAAAGTCACAAAAGTATTGCATTATCGTTAGTCGCTAAAATTATATTGTCAACATCAAATATCTTCATCATAATCAAACACTAAATCTAAAAACAAACTATTCAATCCAACATTTTAACATCCCCTCCAATCACACAATCTTGTAATCAACGGCTGTCATGGCTAGGATTACTATCACCACCGCATAATCTTCTTGTGTTCATAGGCAAAATTGGTTCAATACGAGCATCACTTGGTTGCATAAAAAATAAAGTATAAAACTAATTAAGTGATACTAAAAAATATGAATCATTGGGAAATATTATGTTTCAAACTATACTTATCATTAGTTAATATATGTTAACCAAAAATGTATTAAAGAAAGGAGAAGAAATATACAAATAAAATACAAATAGAAATGTAAGAACTTTACTTACGGTTGTAGTAGGAGAATTTGTCGAAGGAGAAGCAAAGAGCCCCACAAATTGTTCTGGTATCATTTCTTCTTTCATTATCATATACGCCTTGAAAGCATTCATCATTTGATTATGGTTCTCTTGGCATCAGGATTAACATGAGCCTTCACTACTTGAAGCACTTGCACCACCAAAGCAGGGTCTTACTTGTTAAAAAACTTTACTGGGGACGACTCCTAATTCCAAACATCTAACCCTTCCAGAGTGCTCTTTTCCTATAACCCTACCAACAACATCATTTGGTGAAATTTGAGACTCATCCATGGTACTTTGGCTCAAATATAGCTCAATTTTTTCCTATACATACAAAATCAATGCCCCAAATAAACAAGCAATAATACTGAAATCACCTTAGTAAAGACATAAAGATAAAAACTACTTATATGCATATGTCTATACATTCCATGTACATGTAAGAACAGTGTAGTTAGAGGAATGGGACCACAAGCTTTCTGGATAACAAATATCAGGTAATGAAAAAAGACAAGCTAGCTAAGATATTCTCTTTCTTTCAGATATCATTTATTGCCTCTTTTATTTTTATGTTTTTTTGATAAGGAAGGCATCTACTCTTGTAGTAACAATAGATACACACTGATGGATAGAAAAAAACATAAGAAGTTTCTCAAGCAAACATAATACAATTAAATAGAAAAGAATTGAGTCTGTATATCCTACATCAATTAATCAACTAGCTCACAACTATTGCTCCACCTTTTTTTTAACTTGTTGAAATTCAATTAGAATTCATAAAGAAACTTACGCATATTTCTTTTGCAGCTTTATTAACATATACTCCATCTTTATTTTTATGAGTAACAATATATATATTTTTCCTCGTCCAGGCATTTGTCCAGTTTCAGCTATCCACAAATAAAAAATTTAAATTAGAATAATTTACTGCTTAAAAATGAATACATAATAAGTTAATTTACTAATCACCATTTAAGCCCTTCTCGTAGCATTCACTTTTGAGCCACCTGTGTGTGGAATTATCTGTTTTTTTCCAATTTTTAGTATTTCTTCTACGCATTTTCATATAAAAAAATATACGAAACTTAATTAAAAAATCAAATAGTTACATGATAATAAAGACTAGTAAAAACAGTAACATAAGTACCTTTGTTGAATCTTTATATTGGTAATCAACAAAAGAAATCCATTGATCTCGTGGAATTCCATCTGGCTCATTATCAATGATCGCAACTTTACTTTTAAGTGGGTCTTTGACTAACTTCCACAAGTTGTTCTTATTTGCAACCACTTCTTTCCAATAGATTTATAAATATGTTGCTGCGCATTTGACTCTGTTGTATTAAAGGAGAACTTGGTGTCACGACCCAGGGTACCCCCTAGACGTAACATGTCGTACTTGACCGTGAAGTGGTCTCATACAAACCCTTAGCATAATCATAACATAAGACATAGTAATTATGCGGAAAATTTAAAACTTTTACAATAGAAGTTAATTTATTTTTCATAAGGGAAAATAAGAGTCTAGACATTGTCTCATACACCATCTATAACAAGTGAATACAAATCTTAGGGTCATAGACCTTTACATCAATATTCATGAATATAGAAAGTACAATGGAAACTAGAAAAAAATAACCTTTTGTCCTTGAACCATGAGGGTTCACCAAACTTAAGTAATAGTCAACCCAAGCTTCACTTGAAAGGAAAAGTATGTCTTAACGACCAGAACCTACACTTATAAGAAAATGTAGAGAATATGGGTTAGCACAAATAATGTACTAAGTATGAAAGCCATGCATAAAAATCCTTAAAACATGCATCAAAGGGACATTTAGTTGAAATCATGCATATATCGAGTTTAAAATCCATCATCCACATTAGAGTCATCACATAGTCAAATCATATCATAAACAATGCTAGGCCACCATAATCGTGCTTAACCTACCTTGACCTCATCCATAGTTAACATTTATGGTCAAAGAGACATTCATGTTCATGACTTGAAATAAGGGGAGTCATTCTTAGCAAAAATTCATATTATGCATACATAGATTCATACATATTAATGTCATAAGGAAATCACACCATAACCCCTTTATAAGTCTACTTGTGCAATGTACAAGGGAAGTCCCATACCCCCACTTATACTAAGTAAAGCTTATTATGAAATCATAGGTATAACTCATATTCATGTTCATGTTCAAAGTCAAGGTTCATATTAGTATTCATGGTTCATGTTCTTATTCATGGTTAATGTTCATGTAAAGCATGCATTAACTCATAATCATCATATCACTAAGGCATATAGCACAATCACTCTCAAGGCTTACTTGTGCAATGCATAAGTAAAGTCCCATACTCCCACTCACACTAAGCGAATCCCGTTAAGTAATCATAGTACGTAACTCAAGTTCTTGTTCATAGTTCATACTCTGGTTCTTGTCATATCATGGATCTTGTTCTTGTCATGTAGGGAAATATAGCCTTAACCGACATAGACAATGTGAGCTACATCGAATCCGGTGTCATGCTCCACACCGAAAAGAGGTGTCCTACTTGCCTAAGGCAGAACTAACATGTATAGCTTATAGGTGGATCCACTAGCTAAATACCTATGTGGGCACATAGTTATGTGATACGGAAATTGCTTCTAGAAACTCCACCTATTACATTGAGGGGAGAGCTTCAATCTCACGAGTTCACTTTAGATGACCCAGCCTATTGCATTGACGGGAGGATCTTTACCACACTTTTCATATCCACTTGGTGCTAAGCTTAATTCCCTTTAATAATCATGTTAAGTCTTTAACTTATATTCATGTTCATGGAAGAATGCCTAGCACTCAAACAAACATGGTATCATCGTAGCTCATGGATTCATTAGGTGAGAATGTCTTTTCAACCTTACAATCATTAATAAGTGAGCAAACCTTTCACATCATGTTCATAGTGTTTCATGAGAATAGCCTTTCAATCAACACAACAAAATTATCATGATTATAGACCTTTCATGCATAGTCAATTGTAAGGATATAGGGAAAAAGGATCTTGCATCAATATCACCAATACACAATAGTCATAGGATTATCACTACATAAGTGAATCATCAGTTCATATACAATCTTCTTCAACATATACAAACCGTAGAAATTTCCCTTCATTGCCATGAGTCAAGATCAACCCTAACTTCTAGAATTATCTTATTATATAGAGGGATTTCATGAATCAACAAGTTAATAAATGAAAACATAATCAATTGGCAAGCTTCCATGATCAATCAAGTCACACCTTAGTTCACAATTTAGGAAGAAAGGGAAATCATGGGTCCAAGCGAGATATTCATCACAATTCATCAATACACCATTAATCCAATCATAAATCATCATAATCAATCATAATAAACCATAATTAAACAATTTAAAACGTTTTTGAGTAAGACCCATGACATAGAATAAAACCCTAGGTTTTTGGTAGTCTTCAAACATACTTTGAAGGGGCTCTTTGGGTAATAGCTTCCCAAAGATGAAAAACATCCATACCTTAGGTTGATTTCCACAAAACAATGGAGAAGAAAGGCTGGTTCTTGAACCCCTAGCTTGACCTTGACCTTGTTCTTCAATGTAGTCCTAGAGAGAGAATTTTTGTAAAGGGGAGGTAGTTTCTAATTTTTGGTATTGTTAATTATGAAGTATTAAGTGGAGTTTAATAACTTAGAAGTATTTATATAGGTATAAATAATGAATTAAAATGACCCCACGTTAATATATTAACTCTAGGAATTATTGCCTTTGGCTAAGCCTTGGACGATTATTTAACATCTTTTGCAGAGGGGACCTACGCCCCACCACCCACGAACCGTAGATGGGCTCATGCCCCGTCCTGCAAGTCCGTGGTTTGGGTCTGCACCCCCCTTCTTGGCCAACTCAATCCACCCACTCACGAGACCCCACCTACGGGGCGTGAGTCCACCCACAAGGCATGGGTGCCCCTTTCATGGACCATGCTGGTTTTTGACAACTTTTAGGTCAGTCCATTGGTCCTCCTCAAGGACCCCAAGGGTCCTTAGGGGGTATGCCTTGACGTTAAGGGACTAAAACATTAGTACTAACTTAGGGAGGTCATTTTAGGACTGTAATCTTCATGTTTAACTCCATTTAGCCTACTAGTCTATGTGTTAGGCTCTATCTTAGGTCATTAGGTTTCCGGGGTGTTACACTTGGGCTTAAAGAAAAATAAATTAGCTAGCTTATGTATTGCTTGTAAATATAATATTCAAATTACCAATTATATTTCTCACAAAAAAGTAAAATAGAGTAAGAGTCTAGTTGAAATCTTATACCTTTATAATTTGATCGAAGACGTGATTTAAGTATGACATAGGCACACTCGACCATTTCTCAAAGTTGATTGGAAATAAAGAGCAATCATGTGCTAAAATTCCACAAAAGACTGAAAGATGGTTGCGAACCTCTCCAAATGGTTCATTCGGGTAATCAAAATGAACCACAATAAGTTCATCACCTGATAAATTAAGCACATTTGTTTTTTTTTAGTTTGAGCTTTTTGACATTGTTTTTTGAATCTGTAATAAAAATAAAGATAAGTGGAAGCTATGAGAAAAACAAACAATGGTTATTGAATATGTAGTGATACTCAAAATTATTTACCTATTGCTTCTACAGTCCAATGTAACTGTGATTCACGCCCAATATGCTTTTTGAATGGAGCTTGAACTGTTGGAGCTTATTGTGATGAGTCTTGTTCTGTTGAAGACGGATGTGATGTCGAGTGAAGTAAATTAGATGGTTGTGATGTACGATAAGTTGTCGGAGCCAGCTGTGACACAACTTGCTCCATCGTAGCTGAATGTGATGCCGAGCCAACTGATTGAGATAACTATGATACATGCTGAAATATTGGAGGCGCCTGCAATGTCGACTGAAATAGTGGGACTGAATGTGTTGTGGTCATAAATGATGTGTTCTTATGTGCTGGCAAGCGTGATGTTGATTGGAGAAATGAAGGTGTTGATTCCGCACCTTGAGAATCAGACACTAATTGATCTGAGTTTTGTTTTTTCTGTAAATGCTTGAACTTTGGCATGTTGGCAATTCAATATTTCAAATCCTATAGCATGAATCAATTAATTTCATAAGAAGTTAAAAAAGATTCAGCCAAAAAACAACAACTAATAACCTGCAAATACTACATCTTCACCATAAAAAATAAGCACCCAAAACTAAAAAAACAACCAAAAATCTGTAGAAACAATATCTTAAAATGCACAAAATCAGCACCTAAATATTGAAAAAAATAATAGATAAAATACAGTAGAAACAACAACTTAAAACACAAAAATTTAGCATCGAAAAGCAACAAAGTAGTAGCCAAAAACTGCAACAACAGCAGCTTAAAACCCCAAAATACAGCAACTAATAACTTGCAAATACTACATCTTAAAACTAAAAAATAAGCACCTGAAACTAAAAAAACAACAAAAATCTGCAGAAACAGTAGCTTAAAATGCACAAAATCAGCAACTAAATTTTTTAAAAGCAGTAGATAAAACACTATAGAAATAACAAAAGTTAAAACACAAAAATTCAGCACCTAAAAGTAATAAAATAGTAGCCAAAAACTTCAAAAACAGCAGCTTACAATGCCAAAAAAAGTAACTAATAACCTGCAATACTACATCTTATTCATAAAAAATAAACACCTAAAACTAAAATAACAGCAGCAAAAAATCTACAGAAACAACAGCTTAAAATACAAAAAATCAGCAACTTAAAATTGAAAAAACATTAGATAAAATACAGTAGAAATAACAACTTAAAACACAAAAATTCAACACCTAAAAGCAACAAAATAGTAGAAAAAAACTGTAAAAACTACAACTTTAAACACAAAATAACAGCAACTAAAAGTAGAAAAAACAGCTACTTAAAAATTGCAGAAATTGTAGCGTCAAACAAAAAATACAAGAAACTAAAAAGAGATGAGCCAATAACTAAGAACTTCTAAAACTACAGCTTAATATGCAAAATATTGTCCAAATCTTTCCTATTTTATTCATTCATATTCTCCTCTATTGCAATTTGGATATTCTCACAGTCATCATCAAAAAATTGTCCAAATTCTTGTGGTTGGTGTGGCTCATTCTCGTACAGATCCTCTTCATCAACCTGTCCCATTTCAAACAAGTCTATTGGCTTTAGATGTACATCGACACTCCATTCTTTATCAGTCTCAGCATCAACATAGTAGACCATATTTACTTGTGATGCTTCTATATATGGATCATGATCCTCGCGATCACCGGTATGAATCAATATAGAAAAATTGACACATTTAAACTTCCAAGCATCTGTTTTGTACCCTCTATTTCGAGTAGTATCTACTCATAGACACTTGAAAAGAATAACTTTGAACCTGCCATACTAATTAAGGTCGATAATATCTTCTAACTTTCCATAATATGGAAGGTCTGCTTGTCTTGCACATCTATCTACACTAGACGCAATACAAGAAGAGTCAGAGATGAGAAAAACTCCACCATTTTGAGTATTTGATCCTTGTTCTCTAGATAAAGTTCGAAATTGGAATCCATTAATGTTATAAGCACTAAATCTTCTTGCATCTTATGCAGGACCTTGTGCTAAAAACTTCATATCATCAAAGATAGTTTCTGCTATATCTGGATTCATAATCAAAATAAACATAATATATTTGTCAGAGATACTAAATTGACAAAAAAAAATGTGCAAAACAAAAATTCTAAAATTATTTACTCATTGGCTGAGGACACCAATCAGGAAACTCTTTACTAACTCTCTTCTCTACCTCTGTTGTTGAAAGTCTTCGACCTCTTGTACTTCTTTTGATGTGAATATAAACATAAAATTGTGTACCAGATTGTGTGGAGAAGCTGCAAACAAGAACTCTTTGATTGTGAATTGCAAAGGAGAAATTTAAAAAAATAGTCAAGCGTGAAGAATTGTGAACTGCAAAGTAAGAGTTTTTTGAGATGTGAAAAATATTTACTAGAAAAAATGAGGTAAGCTAAAAGAAAAGCGGGAAGGTTCTACGCGCTATTTTTTTGGGATCTGTGAAGGTTTTGAACCGCTGCTAAATATTTATATTTACGTCAGTTAAAAAAACCCCATTATTTAATGTAATTTGCGGGGGTTGGAATTGACCTACGTTTTTAAACTCCCACAAATCAAGCAATTTTTTGTAGTGTAAGCACAAGAATGCTTTGAGGCAAGATTCATCAAAAGTGAAAGTATATTCTTTTTCAATTACTTACAAAGGGGATAAGCTACCTTAGAGAAATCTCTTATAAACCGCCTGTAGAAGCCTGCATGTCCTAGAAAACTCCAGACACATTTCACCAAAATGGGAGGAGGTAGTTTACCAATAAATTCAACTTTAGTTTGATCCACTTGCATTCCTTCTCCTGAAATTTTATGCCCCAAAACAATATCTTCTTTGACCATGAAGTGACATTTCTCCCAATTGAGAACAAGATTAGTTTCAACACATCTTTGTAATACATTCTCAAGGAGTTCAACACACGCTTCAAATGTGTCAGCCACAACAAAAAATAATCCAAAAAGACCTCCATTCAGTCTGCAACCATATCGGCGAAAATAGAGAGCATGCATCGTTGGAACGTTGCCAGAACATTGCACAACCCAAAAGGCATTCTTTTATAAGCAAATGTCCCTAGTAAAAGTTGTTTTTTTCTTGGACTTCCGTTGCAATGGAAATCTTGTTGTACCTAGAATAACCATCTAAGAAACAATATCATCCACGCCCCACAAGCCTATCAAGCATTTGATCCATAAAAGGCATCGGGAAATGATCTTTCTCGGTCTATGCATTCAACTTTAGTAGTCCATGCATACGCGCCAACTAGTAACTAGATTCATTGGTACAAGTTCCCCTCTTTTATTTGGGACCACGGTGATAGCTCATTTCTTTGGTACACATTGCACGGGACTCTCCCATTTCCTATCTGCAATAGGGTAGATCACACCCGCATGGAGTCAGTTGATGATTTCTTTCTTCACCATTTCTTGCAGTAGAGGGTTTAACCTCCTTTGGTGCTCAACACTTGGTTTGCATTCACTATCCAATATAATTTTATGAGTACAAATCTCGAGAGGGGGGGGGGGGATTCCCACAGTATCAGCAATTGTCCATCTGATGGCCTTAGTGTATCGTTTCAACACATTAACAAGTAATTGCACTTTCCACTCAAGAAGATCTTCAGCGATAATGATGGGCAAGGTGTTGTTTGCTCCCAAAAATACATACCGAAGGTGAGGTGGGAGCACCTTCAACTCAAGCTTTGGTGGTTCTTTAGTAGATGGTTTAGGAGGAGGACTTTCCCCAGTTTTTAGATCAATATCGATCCTCAATGGATATTTAGAATGAGAACCTAAACCCGATAGAGTAGACACAACCTCATCATAATCTTTAACTTCTTCCCCATCATAATTAGAAGGGACGTGAGCTACGTACTCACCCGCACAAAACACTTCACTCACATTAGCTACTACTTCGTCAATCATATCAATGGTTGATACCACATGATTATCACTACGTTGCTTCATCGATTTGCACACATTGAAAGTAACTTCCTCATCATTTACCCAAAACATTAATTCACCACTTTCAACATCCACAAGGGTTCTTCAAGTAGCCAAGAACAGCCTACCTAGTATAATAGGTACTTCGACGTCAATATCGCAGTCAAGAATAACCAAGTCGGCTGGATATATCAACCTATCCATTTTTACCAAAATATCATAAAGTATGCCAGTAGGATTCTTGAAAGATCTATCGGCCATAAGAAGACGCATCGTTTTAGACTTAGGCTCACCTAACCCAATAGTGCATGGAATAGAGCATTCCACCGGATCAGCTTTGTTGATAACCACATTGTTTGTCATAATGGCACTTCAACTATGAGACACCTCAACCGTTTCAAAATCCATACTCTTTTTGGTAACCAATTTTTGCATAAACTTCGCATAGCCTAGCATTTCAAACAACGCTTCCACTAAAGGAAGAGTTATAGAAAGAGTATTTAAAAGATGGAGAAATTATTGGAACTTTGCATCTTCATCGTTATTTTTAATCTTTGAGGGAATGGTGGGTTGACTTTGGAAAACGGCTTTGTAGGTCTTGAAGAAGAAGAAGCCCCCTCATTTGATTTTTGCACTTGCCTGGTGATGTTTTTTTTGGGACTTCATGAATTTCTTTAGGTGTTTCATTGTCTGGTTTTTAACCAAACCAATCAACATCAATTACATCAACCCTTTATTTACTAGTGTTTGCCTTGCAATCTACTTTCACGTCACCATCCCCTTGTTTACAAGTCCTAGTCAACATAACCATGCATTGTCGTGATTAATCTTTGAACTCAACATCATATCATTGGAAGGATTCTCTTGTGGTTTAGAATCTAATTGGGTTGAAAGTTGACTCATTTGGGATTCAAGTTTCTTGATGGAGCCCAAGTGAAAGGTTACCGACTTATTTAAGGATAAGAAATCATCTTTCATTTCTTTAAGCAATTCATTGGATCCTTCCACTTTATTGAGAATACAAAACAACAAATCCTCGGTCCGAAAGCTCCCAGAACATTCCCTAGACTTTGACTATCACAAGTGTGCACATAGCAAGCACCAATATCATCTTGTCTCCTCCAATATTTGTTCCGATCAGACCAATCTCAATCGTGATCTCTCCATCCATCCTCACTAATTATGTTCCAACCTTGATTACCGCTCAGCCTTAAATAGCTTGTACGAGAACCATCCTCTAGTCTAGACACTAGATGTACCTCTTTGTTTTCAAATTTCACCTTAGCTGGATTCATAGCTCCATAACCACCACCATGACAACATTGTCAACAACGTCATTGGGGCATCATTTAATCCATGTTCTCGTCACATTCTTCGTTTCTCTCCAATTTCTTTTTCGTCAGCTTGAGATTTGGAGGATTCACTTGATCATCCCTTGTATACCATGCACGATTAATTTAAGACACCTTATCAAGCAATATCGACGCCACAATAAAAGGTTGACTCATTATACCACCTCTAATCGGTTGATCAGATGTACCCTTCTTGATTGAATCAAGCGTCCAATATAAGTGTTACACCAACACATTGTCTGGAAGCCCATGAGTTGGACATTGGAACAACAACTTTTTGAACCTTAACCACGTCTCGTGGGTAGGTTCTCCATCCACTCGCTCGAAGTTCTGACTTTTATGCCTCAACTTGACCAACTTTGAAGGAGGCAAAAACCTTTCACAAAACGCATCACTGAGCTTCTCCTAAGAAGTAATTGACTCCCTTCGTAATTCGGTCAACCACTTTGTTGCTTCCCCCATTAAAGAGAAGGAAAACAAACAAAATTAGACTGACTCTTGAGTGATATTCTTGAAAGAAAATGTCCCACACACATCCACTATGTTTCGGATGTGGTCATGAAGGTCCACACACTAAAACATTTTAGGCCTACGACCACACTATATCTGGACAACACTTGTAAAGTGTTGCCTAAAATATTTTTGGAAACACTTTTAAAGCGTAGCCCAAGTTTTTAACTTTTAGCTACGATAATATTGACAACACTTGTAAAGTGTGCTCTTTAATGGTATAAACTACACTTTATAAGCGTTGTTAGAGTATGATATAATTGACAACAACTATTTACATATATGGCCACACTTTTAAAGTGTCCTATTTTTATAATTGTAAATACAACACATTACAAATGTGGCCTTAAAGTTTTCACTAAAATATATATTCCCTTCAACATTTTTAACTCTCCCCCCAATTTTTATTGGGAAAAAAATAATAATTAATAAAACATTAAAACATTAGAACAGTACGCTTAAGCAGAAGAAGAACATACGCTCCAAGATAAGTCTGAAGAACAGCAAGACTTTCTTTTTCCCGAAATTAGAAAAACTTTCTGTCAATTTGATGAACACGATTTTCTCTCCAAGCTAAGTCTGAAGAACACAATTTCTATCAAACTTTCTCACATATTTCACGATTTCATGTTGAAGAGCTGAAGAACACGATTTCACAATTTCTTGTTGAAAATATTTTGTTGGAATAGGGTTTATCAGGTAAGAAATTCTATCTTTGAAAGTTTAAATTTTAGCTTTAGGGTTTTGATATTCTTGTGTTGTTGATACGATTTTTGTTGATTTTAGCTCGTAGTTGTATTACCTGAGCATTAATCACTAAATAAGTATAAATGGGCTGATTAGTGCAAAGAGATATACTTTCTAGGTTGTGGAGTGATGGTTGCTACACTTTATTTATCCCTTGTCCTTTTGAACAAACCCTTTTACCACACTGCCAAAATCCCTTTTTTCCTGGCTTGTATCTTCTTCTTGCTACTAGCAATGTTGATCAAACTATTAAATTACTCTTTTCTTTTGCAGTTCGGAAAGGCAAAGAGAAATTCAGGGCTTATTGGAATGTAAGCCTGTATCAAACTTCACTTACCGCTACCGAATTCAGGTAAAACTTGAGTAGAGAATGCTTTTTATGGAATGTGCATTTATAATCTTTTAGTATGTTCTTGTATATATAATTATGGCTATAGATTTTATATTCGATTCATAAAGATAAATTAATTGAAAGGAAAAAGGAAAGTTAGATTGAAAACTAGACGCAGTTGGCGAGACTGATAATACTGTTTATTTTTTGAGTGGAGTGAATATAAATAACAAGATCATTTGATTGGATTTGATATGATTTGACGTTTGATGGTTTGCGTTCTGTAGACTGTAAGATTGATCTACTTTTCATTGAAATTTGGATTACTTCATCTCATTTACCTGTTCGCTTCCAGCTTCTTGTGTTCAACATTTGGCATTTCTGATAGTGTTTCAAACCTTCTCCTAGTCATTGCTCAATGGTAGATTTCTGCGGACAAGAGATTGATGACCAGTGATGAAAGAACTACATCAGACGCCGCGAGTGAATTGGGCTTACTGAGACAAAGTCGTACTGTATCTTATTTAAGGTAGATCAAAGTATTTTTCTTTAGAATGTTCACCTTTTTGATAAACCAGTGCATGGATTACCTGCTTCAAATGCAGTAACTCACTTGATTTCTCTCTTTTGCTTTATCGAAATTAATGGCTCTCGCCTTAGTCTATCAATCTTTGTTAGAAACTGCTTGGTTGTCCTTTTCTTTTGTAACCTTTTTAGTAATTAAGTGGACACATAAATCTAGCAAATAATTTTTTCTGCCCAAAAGTCATATGTTATATCTTAAAATTGTGTGTGAAACAGGAATGAGATTTTATCCAGATTGGTCGATAATGCTTATAGTTCTACAAAAGATGTGTAGCTGAACGCCTCTTCTACAGATGACCTGAATCATCATCATTATCGAAGTGAACAGTCTCAATCAAATAACGAACAAGAGATAATTGATGAATCATGTGATCAATCTGAACTTGATAGTGAAGAGAGGGAGACTACTGATGGATCTCATGTAATAGGGAACTCAGAAAGCATTACATTTGAGGATGTAAACCAGCAAAATTCGGGTGATCAAATAGTTGAACATTCAAATCAAATAAGAGGAAAGGAGGATATTGAGCAAAAGACATCAAATTTTGAATTTATTTCCAATGTACCTGAAAGAGAGAATAATGACATTAGGAATTTGACGGATAATGGTGCAGCTGTTGAAAGTGGTTCTCGAGGGCATGTACGAGAAGCCCATGAACCCTTCCATGATAATGATGCACCAAAAAGTGAGGCAAGTGATACTCATGAAGTATATGGTCATTCTCATGGCTTGATAAGAATTACTTTTGAGGATTATGAGTGGCAAGTTTTATCATCTCAGGCAGAAGATCCCCAGAAGTTGTCACGGATCATGAGGAAAGAAACTTGCGACAACAAGAAGCGCCATATGAACTAGTTATCGAACATGGCGAAAGTGAGAAAATGTCTTCTTCTGAACACAATGAAACGACAAACAATACTACTGAAGACATGAGCTGAAGTTGGCAGGAAGATTGTGCAAACCATTGGTATCCAGAAAGTTTGGAAAGTGATACTGAAGAACTTATATGCCTGATGATGATAATGTTTACAATATAGAAGTTCGAGAACTTTTAAGCAGGAAAAGGACTCTCGTTACCGCATGATTATTAATCAAATTTATTCTCTCTCCCTTTCATGTTGTGCCTATGCAATTGTTCTCCTCTTTGTATTGCCAAATCTTTTGTACAATGAACATATTTCTGTATATGCCCTTTTCAAAGTTTTTTTTAATCTAGATTTTAATTTTCGTTCATGTACTTCAGTAGCATTTAATTTGTTTTTTTACTGTTCGAGTTGGAAATGATATATCAAATATAAGGAGACAATATATATAGATTCCTGAAGCTATGGAAAAAGTATAGTAGTTCTGGCAATTCAATGTACCTAGATCACTCACAAAAATGATGAGACCTGGAAGTAAATGTGTCAAAAATGTCAAAATAGATTGGACTTTCTTCATCAAATTTTGTTTTGAACGGAGTAGACAGTGGCAGTGATATTCTCAACTTGACATTGAGAGCATAAATTTATTTCCTTCTTATAAGTTGTGAGAATCTTTTGGGACATTAAGCATGCTAAATTAGATATGACGTTCAACGTATTTCAGTGAACATATTTTATGATGATCTTTTAGCCTAACATCTTCGAGTAAACCCCCTCACACATCAAGTGATCAGCTAGCAATTGCAAAGCTGACATGATGTCATATAGGAATGGGAAACAACATGTATCCTGCTACTTCTTTACTAAGCCATATAAAGGATACATCTATTGTAACTCTACATGTCGATGAGCTGATTGGAAAATTAGATGCGCTTGCTGGTGTGTTTCACGGCAAGGTTTTGTTCTTTAGAGAATTCAATGATGAATATTCTTCTTTTTCTTCTCCTTTAGGTGATAAATGTTTGTAGTTGAATTTAGTTGGGATTAATTTTTAAGTGGTAATTAATTTCTAGATGTTGATAAACTCGAATATTCAGCCTAGCAGGCTTTTAAAAGGATCCTTATTGTAGTCATTTATAGTTTCTCCAATATGTAATGCCTATATTACCTATAAAGGCTTTTTCAATATGAACAACTAAACTGGAGTACGATATACGTATTGAACATACTTTTGCATCTGTTATGCTTTTCTTCTTAGTACTTTCTTGATATACAACTTAAGTCCGATTTGACATTATTACCTTATTACCCGAATATATGTTTATAAAGTAGGATACCTGATGCAATGGTCTTCTACCTACTGTTTAATTCTAATATTATGGCATCTTCCTCCATATCAATTGTTCTGTATATATGGCATCTGATTGCCTCAATGATATTAGCATATGAGCTTAAGCTTTATGTTTGTTTTTCCATAGGTTACTTTTTTTGTTCATTTCTCCTGAGAATAAATCAATTTCTAAATTAATTTGTTGGGCCCGTGCCATGTCCATCTAGTATATATATATATATATGAACATCCTTGTCCATTCATATCTCGAGCATCGATGATTCTCATTTGAGCAGCCTTAAAGACTCCTCTTCCCTCCATCTTTCTTTTCTTTTGGATGTTTTAATTCGTAAGCCCAAGGGAATTATTGATTCGAAATTGATGCAGGTGTGGACACATGTGCACATGTTTAAAATGTTCAGAAAAGTTGGTCCAGCGGGACGGAAAATGTCCAATGTGCCAGGCACCAGTAATTGAGGTGATCCGAACTTTTTCTATACAGTAATGTTGGTACAGGACATAACTTGGGTATGTGCACATGCTCAAATCCGAGCTAGCTTTTTCTATACATAGCTGGTATAAAACTAAACAAAACGTGTGAAGCAGAGTGCATCCGTTGCTGCTTTAGTTTGTCTGGGTAAGTGTTGACTCTCGTCTAAGAGACCGTGTACAACATATAGTGTTGAGATGTTTTTGTATCTGTATGGACATTTTGGTCTTGTTGCAAATATTGAAGAAGTACTATTGACTTAGTGTAATCTGGAATCTCTTCTCCGTATTAATTATGTCAACCTGTATTAGTATATCTAAACTCTTCTCTGTTTTAATTATGGAAACCTGTATATGTATATCTAAACTGTAATCTGCAATCTGGAACTCAATAAATTTGCAATCTGCAAATTGGAACTGTAATCTGCAATCTGAAACTCAAAAGATATGCAATCTGCGATCTGGAACTGCTGCAATCTGGAATCTGGAACTTCTTGCCTCTTCTATAACTGCTGCAATCTGATTTGTGTACATTCTAAATGTGTAGGGAAATGGAGGTGATCATATTTGAAGGGTCGCCACAAATCAATTTGATCTCACTGAAGTGGTTGATAAAGAGTTTTTGAACTATTGTAAAAGTTTGAATACATTATGTTTAATTTTGTGAAATATATTCATTGCTAGAACATATTGAACTATTTTAAGAGTACTTTTTGAACTATTGTGTACACATAGTTAAAATATTGCTTTATATGTATGTGTATGTACACAAGACATACCATCTTTTGAAGTTTATTGCAAATCTATATATTTGAATTACTTATTAACCAATTTAATGCTTGAGATTATTTGTTGCAAAACAATATTGGTGTTTTTTAATTAGAAATTGTGGCATATAAATATTTTATAGCCAAAATAATATTACCACACTTTAAAGTGTAGCCATAGGACTGTAAATTGTGGTATGCACATGGGCAAGGACTACACTTCAAACTGTTGTCATACATAAGATAGAAAAGACAACACTTTAAAATCATGGGCAATAAGGAAGCAAAGGCCACAATTGAAAGTGTAGTTCTCTGAAATAGAAATGTTGCTATATGAGGTACTGAAAAGCGTGGCCTTTGTGCTTTTTAGGCTACGCTTTTAAGAGTAGCTAATAAGACAACACTAGAAAAGTGTCGCCTAAACTCTAAGGTTACGCGTCTTTCGGTCACCCCTGAAAAAACGTTGCTTAAAGTCAAAAAGTGTGGCCTTTTATCAAAGGCCACACTTTTTCATAGTTTAGGCTACACTTTTCTAGGGTGGTTGTAGACATAAAATGTTGTAGTGACATGAGCAAGTCCTCCATAGAGACCCTTCATTTGCAACTTCTGCAACATTTTGTTGGTCACATTAAATACCGCATTGCCAACCGACAGAGGCAATCAAATAGAACCCGCACTTCCCAATTGATCCTCATTGATATCATGCGAATTTCCGATTTCATATTTGTTCCCAAGTTGGTTAGGTTACTCCCATTTACACTCATCTCTTCACATGTTTTAGAGCAGCCAACAAAGAACACAAATAAGATAATTCAACTACAAAAAACTAGTTCATGACTAAACTTCAATAAAAGAATTCTAAACACAACTCTCCAGCAGCGATGCCATTTTTGATAACGCTCAACTACACTTCATCAAATTCTAAGTGTGGGCAGGCACAAACCAACATAAACCAACTAAGAGTTGGGGTCGATCCCACATGGAGTGATGCAATAAAGAATTCTATTAAGAAGTAAAATGGTGTCCTAATCATTGTAGAAGTAAAGGTTTCACAACATTAAAGTAAATAACAAAGTTTCGATGATTAATATCAAATGGGGGAATTTGGGTAACAAATTTACGACAACTAAAACGTGAAGTAAACAAGCAGAGATTGATCTTTAGGAGTGTGATAACTTGAATGTTAAATTTGCGTAATGGGTGATTATCATTTACTCAAAGATGTTGAATCTCAGCGGGTAGGCTAGGTTTTGAGTGCAATAGCCATTTCTCAATCAACTATTGCGTTCCAAGCGAGTTCTTTCGAGCCTCAACAACCAAACACAATCGAATAACCCAATTCCTCAACTTATCCAATCTTTCAAGCTAGATTTGGAAGAATGCAATCAAAATAAATTTCTCAAGCTAGATTATTAAAGATACAGTCAATACAACTATCAAATAATAATTTGACTATAATACCTCTTTTTCAAGTATTTATAAAGTGCTAAGCTAGAACTACATTTGCAACTATAATTCGTCAATTAAACCTTGAACAATCAATTGAACCCACTTCAAAACAACAATAATATCAATAACTAACAACACCAACTAGCTAATTAACACATTCAACTACATAATTACACCCCCAAGAAAAGGGGTTTTAGCCAAGCATAGTGAAAAACATGAAATCGTTACCAATGGAGTATACCATGGGATTTGACAACGATCTACAATTTCCAAATGCTGAAAAATTTAAGCTAGAAAATCTCACAATCTCTGATCCAAAATGTAAAAAAATAGTGTTTCAGAATGTAGAACATCAAAAACCTAGAAGCAAACAATGTGGGAACTCATTCTCTTAATGTGAAAATCGTATTTATAAGTTTCCAAAATTTAAGTACAGAGTCCACTCGACGAAGTAAACTGAGTTCACCGAACTGGTCGGCAATGCGTTGAGTACTCATCTTCTTGCCTTTTTGGCGTGGCATTTTAATCAAATATTTCTATAACTTTCAGTGAGCCAGATCAACATAGCTGATTTCTTCGGCGTGTAGTCAAACCACTTGTCTGCTTGCTATGTTGGTTTTTTCCATGGGTTGATATGCTGGAACTTTAGGCGAGATGAAAGGTCAAATTCGTGACTCGCCGAGTGACTTTGGCGAGTACCAACTTTGATTTCCTTCAAATTTTTAAGCTTTGTCACTCCTATTTATCTTGTAATGTCATTGCCTTACTCTATAACCTTCATTGTTGTATATCAACATTTTAATATTAGTTATGAGCATAAAACATGCTTTGAGGACACTAAATCATTGAATAATAAGCCCTAAATAAGTCAAAATCCCCAACTCATTAAAATATATTGGACAAAACTTGCATGTATTTCTCTTTTTAGAGAGTGAGAGTTGCATTGATTCCTTACACCGTTGTTTAAATTGATCTATGAGAGCATGAAACCATTCTTGAGGTGACCGTACTTGAATTCATTTGTTGAAACATGTTCTTGCATTAGACAAGAAGCTATAGTGAGCTTTAACTTTTGTTGAAACTAGCTAATTATCATGTGAAGCTTTTTGATCTTGACTTAGGGTAACATAATGTTGAGAGTAATCTTGCTATGGCACTTCAATGTTAACTCTCATTGAAAACGATTGTAGACAACCTTATTGAGCTAATTGTGTTCTTGATTAACTTGAGGAGAAGAAAATTTTTAAGTTGAGATTGTTGATGAGTGGTAGATTTGCATTCATTTAAGGTCAAAGGTAGTTTCAAAAATGCGTTCGCCTAATCAATAATAGAAAAATAGTGTACGTAATGCAAAAAAAAAGGTACAGGAATGTGAAGATAAGATGAGATCCCATGTAGCCTATGCCTGACACTAGATCTATGGCTCAATTGTAGTTTCATCAACCTGGGAATCAATGTTTGGAACGTCTGGGGAGAAGTGAAGTTAGAAGTTATGGGGTTGCTCAGATATATGGTAGAGGTTTATTGAAGAGAACACTCCATAGTAGCATGTAAAATAGAATCCCCCAACTCCTGGAGCTCTCTAATGGCTTATGCACTGAACTTCTCATCTCCTAAGACCTCATCTACATTTGTCTCTGGAGTGGAGTCCTCATCATTAGTTACTACTTGCTCAACTATATCTCCATATTTACCCACTTTTATTACAATAGAAAGCATAAAAACTAGACTCTTATAAAGGGGCACCTCACCAAAAAGAATAGAAATATTAGTGGACTTGAGTTTGTCAACATCCTTCCTCAGCCCTATCACATCAGCCTACAAGGTAGTCATAAATGATGACTCACTCTGTGCTTTTTCATGTTCCTCAACTCGAGTGGTGAGGCTCTGTAAACTAAGCCAAAAGTTATCTGCTAGAGTATGGTGACCCGCCAACTAAACCCAGAATGGAGAAAGTGCAGTCTTAGTGGTTGCGAAAATTATGGTCGAGACCTTTTTTTCTAGAAAAGAAGCTATAATATCCGTCGAATGGGAAACACTCACATCTTATACATTAAAACATTTGTCAATAGGGGCAAGGATACAAAGGGAGGCACATAAGCTGCATAAGTTGAAGGGATGACAATACATAAGGGCTCCACTGTAGGAACCAGATGCATAGTATTAGGTGCCAACGTAGTCGGGTAAACTACCATGTTTATTCCAGTCGGTGATTACATTCTCCTAGTTGCATCATCCCTCAAGTAGTCTTGCTCAATCTTGGGGACGTCACTATAGGACGCCGGAGTGATGCACACATCACTAACCTCCAAAATTGCACCATAGACACTCCCAAATTTGAGTAATCAATACTGGGAGAGTAAGGGATGTTTGCTACTGTTTTACTATCAGGACAATCTAATCCTAGATGATGTTCTATATGTCTATAGTATTCATTGCAATGATGCACCCCATAAGAACTACAGTGTGCTGTCGGAGGATTACTTTATACTAAGATGGCATTATGGTGTTGCTAATAAATCCAAACCTATACCTCGCAAAAACGTTCAAATATTTCTTTTCAATATTGACCCTGTCCACAATCCACAAAGGGGGAAGAGTAGAAAAAGGGCCAACCAACTACACAAATAATCGAGAGGGTGTTTCATCCTCTCCTTGTAGGCAGTGTTATTAGTGTTCCCTCAACTTAACACTTCATTATAATATCGACCCACATTGGACAATATTTCCTCTAACTTTGACTCCTCAATATGTCTTCAAAAAACTCAGTTCCTCTTTTTTGGGAGTGTCCTAGCATACACTTCATAGAATTCTCTTACCCAAGTGGGGCCAAATAATTTATTTTCACACACAGATCACATATAGCTTTAGCAAACTCAAATTTTCCAATGGTGCATGGTATAGGGAACACACATGGATCCTCTTTCTTGTGAACCAAGGACCTTATAGCAATATCACTGCAGTTGTGGACATTTTCTATTGGTTCCAAACTCACAACCATCGTCTTCGTTACTAAGTCCTTCAGAAACTTAGCATAACCTGGTGTGTTCTTCAGAGTTTCTGCTAGTAGAATATTCACTGATAGTTGCCGAAGCATGGAGATAAACTTCAAGAATTTTCCATCTTCGTCTTTATTCTTGAGCCTTTCAGGAAATGGCAGAGGATGTCTGTGTATTGATGTAAATGTAAAGTTACCTCTACTATAGCTTCTTTCACCCTAGATGATTTCTCTACCCTTCTAGATACCTCTGTGTCATCCACAACTTCTACATTGAAAACGATTCTAGACAACCTTAATGAGCTAATTGTGTTCTTGATTAACTTGAGGACAAGCAAAATTTTAAGTTGAGATTGTTGGTGAGTGGTAGATTTGCATTTATTTAAGGTTGAAGGTAGTTTCATAAATGCATTCACCTAATCAATAATAGAAAAATGGTGTCCTTAATGCAAAAAAAACAAAAGTACAGGAATGTGAGGATAAGATGAGATGCCATGTAGCCTATGCCTGACACTAGATCCATGGCTCAAATGTAGTTGCATCAACCTGGAAATTAACGTCTGGAACGTCTGGGGAGAAGTGAAGTAAGAAGTCATGGGGTCACTCTTATAAATGGTAGATGTCTACTAAAGAGAACACTTCATAGTACCATGTAAAATAGAGTCCTCCAACTCCTGCAGCTCTCTAACGGCTTATGCACTCAACTTCTCATCTCCTAAGACCTCATCTGCATCCGTCTCTGGAATGGTGTCCTCATTATTAGTTACTACCTGCTCAGCTATATCTCCATATTTACCCACTTTTAGTACAATAGGAAGCTTAAAAACTAGAATCTTATAAAGGGGTACCTCACCAAAAAGAATAGAAATATTAGTGGACTTGAGTTTGTCCACATCCTTCTTCAGCGCTATCACATCATCCTTCAAGGTTGTCATAAATGATGACTCACTCTGTGCTTTTTCATGTTCCTCAACTCGAGTGGTGAGGCTCTGTAAACTAAGCCAAAAGTTAGCTGCTAGAGTATGCTGACCCGCCAACTAAACCTAAAACGGAGAAAGGGCAGTCTTAGTGGTTGCGACAATTATGGTCGAGAACTTTTTCTCTAGAAGAGAACCTATAATATTCGCCGAATGAGAAACACTCAGATCTTATACATTAAAACATTTGTCGATGGGGGCAGGGATACAAAGGGAGGCACAAAAGCTGCATAAGTTTAAGGTATGGCAATATATAAGGGCTCCACTGTAGGAGCCAGATGCATAGTATTAGGTGACAACGTAGTCGGGTAAAATACCATTTTTGTTCCAGTCAGTGAATACATTCTCCTAGCTGCATCATCCATCAAGTAGTCCTGCTCAATCCTATGGAAGTCACTATAGGACGTTGGAGTGATGCTCACATCACTAACCTCCAAAATTGCACCATAGCCACTCCCAAGGTTGAGTAATCAATACCGGGAGAGGCATTGATGTCTGCTACTGTTTTACTCTCATGACAATCTAATCCTAGATGATGTTCCATATGTCTATAGTCTTCATTGTAATGATGCACCCCATAAGAACTACTGTGTGCTGTTGGAGGGTTGATATATTCTAAGATGGCATTACGACGTTGCTAATAAATCCAAACCAATACCTCGCAACAATGTTTAATTTTTTTTTTTTTCAATTTGACCCTGTCCACAATCCAAAAAGGGGGCAGAGTAGAAAAGGGGCCAACCAACTACACAAATTATTGAGAGGGTGTTTCATCCTCTCATTGTAGGCGGGGGTATTAGTGTTCCCTCAACTTAACATTTCATTATATTATTGACTCACATTGGACAATATGTTCTCTAACTTTTAACTCCTCAATATGTCTCCAAACAACTCAGTTCCTCTTTTTTCGGAGTGCCCTAGCATACGCTTTATAGAATTCTCTTACCCAAGAGGGGCCAAATAATTTATACTCACACCCAGATCACATATAGCTTTAGCAAACTCGAATGTGCCAATGGTGCATGGTATAGTGAATGAACATGGATCCTCTTTCTTTTGAACCAAGGACCTTATAGCAATAACACTACAGTTGTGAACATTTTCTGCTGGTTCAAAAATCACAACCATCGTCTTCGTTACTAAGTCCTTCAGAAACTTAGCATAACCTGGTGTGTTCTTCAGAGTTTCTGCTAGTGGAATATTCACTGATAGTTGCCGAAGCATGGAGATAAACTTCAAGAATTTTCCATCTTCGTCTTTCTTCTTGAGCCTTTCAGGAAATGGTGGAGGATGTATGTGTATTGATGTTAATGTAAAGTTACCTCTACTATAACTTCTTTCACACTAGATGATTTCTCTACCCTTCTAGATAACTCTGTGTCATCCACAATTTTTGCATTGAAAATGATTGTAGACAACCTTATTGAGCTAATTGTGTTCTTGATTAACTTGAGGACAAGAAAATTTTTAAGTTGAGATTGTTGATGAGTGGTAGATTTGCATTCATTTAAGGTTAAAGGTAGTTTCATAAATGCATTGTGATAGCCATTTATCAAATCTATTCTCCTATGATGACCGTTGAACACTAGCAAAAGTGTGGAGTCTTGTTTGACTTAAGTGTCGATACCTTGTGTGATAAGCTTACCTAGAACCATGCATGACAACACTTATAATTTTCCCTGCTGGTTAGGTCAACTAAGTAAAGCTTTCTCTTTACATGATCTTAGGCAATTTTGAAGAGTGTGAGCGAATTTGACATATACCTCTTTTGTGGCCTACCTTGTGAGTGTGTGAATATCTCTTGAACACCTCTTGAACCTTAACCTTCGCTGGAAGAAACTTGATGAAAACTAGACCTTTCTTTATCCATTACCTATAATCCTCTTGAATTGTGGTTAATTGAATAGCCAACA
This sequence comes from Solanum tacnaense, assembly GCA_029582525.1. Lineage (NCBI taxonomy): Eukaryota > Viridiplantae > Streptophyta > Magnoliopsida > Solanales > Solanaceae > Solanum > Solanum tacnaense. Next base: position 36,414 of record JAJOOD010009769.1, on the reverse strand, counting down.
TAGGCCAAAAGCCTATGTTGGGGGTATGGTGAAAAAGAAAAAGGGAAGGTCAAGAAGTTCAAGGAAAGTCTCATTTAAGCCATGGTTTTGAGAAAAATGGAACCCTTCCAAAAAAAATGAAGGAGAAAGTTGTGGAATAAGTTACCAAAGAAATAGGGTTGCAAACAATCCATGGGAAGTGAATAATGGGATGACTTAAGAGCACTAGCAAAAAATATGAAGGAAAAGGAAGGGGAGTGTTGTGAATACCACATCTCATGAGGATGAAAGCCACTGAGCCTAAATGGCCATACCTTTGCACTCAGCCCCGTTACAAGCCTTGTTAAGACCTTTGTGATCTTGAGAAAGTGGAAACAAATGTTGATTGGAAAATAAGGGCAAACCTATGGGTAAAAGTATGCATTGTGTTCATCTTTATGAGTGTGAGCGTTGTATCTGATTCCTAAACTTTAAATTGATTATACCTTTGCGTGTAAAAATGGAATCATCATTTGTGTGAGGGCATTCAAAGGCTTTTGTTGAGCTTGAACTTGCATTTGAAGCAAGTATTGCAAGCTTGAGAATCTTTGGTAATGGTGTGTCACAACTTAAATCTCTGAGTACACAATTGATCCTTACATAAGTAAATTGAGTCTTGTTGTGTACATTCATAATTGAGTCTTGTGTAGCACTGTTTGAGACATCCTTGTTGAACTGCTGAACTTGAGGACAAGCAAAAGTTTAAGTTGGGGGTGTTGATGAGTCCACAAATTGGACTCATTTAGGGCTATATGTTAATAGAAATTGTGTCTCCAAATGCTTATTTTATCTCAATATTTGATGAAAACCTTTAAGTTTCAAGTATTTGGATTTTGAAGGAAAGCATGAACACTACGTCCAAAAAGGAATGAAAAGGGTGAAAAGAACGAAGAAATGAAGGCCTGAGGATGGACTTGGCTAGTCACCGAAGGTTCCTACTTCGCCTTTTATTCCAGTGTGTTGTGTCCTGAAGGAAAGGATAAAGTCAGCGGCAAAAAGGGAGCAGTCAATTAATCACCGAGAAGCTCCGCGAAGCAGTACCATGTCGTCCACTGACCCAGAGCACGATGATGCTGAAGGATGGTGTAAGACGGCGATGAACTACACTAAAGGGAGAATCGCCGAGTTGATCGGCGATTCCGACTAACGAAGCTGAATGATCCGCTATAGCACAAATATGTGAAAATTATAAATACTAGTTAGAGTTGTAATTTTAAGTGTCGAACAATTATTATAAATTTCATATGGAATAGTACTTTTTGATATTTTTTCTTTAAGCTTGAGAGGGTTTTGAAGACTTGAAGATCCAAAGGGTTTCGTCATCAAGATTTGGCTTTGGGTCTCTTGGATTCTTCAATTTTGGCATGTATCAAGACTTAAATCTTCATACCCAGTTGAATGCAAGCTCAATTTGATATAAATTTCTATCTCTTATAAATGTGTGGCTAAAAACCCCAATTCCTTGGGTGTGATTTAGCGAATATGGGTTAAGATAATTGTCGGGTCTTGCTTGCTGATAGTTTACTCATAGTTTAATTGTGATTTAGTTTAGTGGTTGTGGATGAACTTAATGAGGTTGTAGTTTCAAATATAATCTCATATATGTGTTTTCGGCTTGCTCGAAGGAGAGGTCGTAAAACTAAGACCACTAAATTGATGACCAGTGCGAGTGGGTTAACATAAGGTTCAACTCGAGGGAGTGAACCCTAGTCCCATGTCTACACACTCAGCTCGAGAGAGTGAGTGAGTTAAGGCTGAGGCTGTTCTTCATGCGGCATGTGGGTGTCCGACAGGAACCCGCTTAAAATGGGGTAAGTTACTCGAGAGAGAGCTTATCCCCCTTAAAGTCTACCCTAGTCATAATATTCTATGAATCTTCTATCGAAAGCATGTACCCAATAATCTAGCTTAACTAGTATTCCCTTTACATCCCAAGGATCCCCTCTCATTACTTAGAAATTCCTTGTTTATTTTGCTACTTTTACTTACTAGTGACAAATCGCCCAATGTTAATTGACACTCTTGTGTCCCCCTTTAATTTACAATGTTTTTAATCGTTAATGTATTTAGCTATGACTAGTTAGAACTAAGTTATATTTTTCTGTTAATTCTCAAAACCACTCTCTTGGGAACGATCCCAACCCTTGGTTGGGTTACCAAACTATTGTACGATCGTAGACACTTGCATTGGAAGTTGTGTCTTGACTATGCAAACATCATTGACTATGCTTATGACTTATGTTGTTTAACTCTTATGATTATGTTCATGTTTATAAAAGCTATCATATTTAGTACATGTTTGTACTAACGCATACTCTTTCCAACATTTCTTATCCAAATATAGGGTCCGACGATCTTGACTCTCATTCCCATTGCTAGGATCTTGTAGAGGCAAGACATGAAGATTTGTGAGTCCTTATATCATTCGAGGATTTTGCCACCATTTATTTTATATTTTTTCATTTTATGTTTTGAACATTTTGTATGGGTTGTGTCCCAAGATATTCAGCTTTTAGATTGTTTGAGAAAAAGGGTAATAGATTTCCGCTTTTGATATGAAAACTTTGATTTTGAAGAAAACCGTTTCAAATTTTACTGTTTTCTACTATGTTATGTTTGAAAACGAAGTGGCTTATACGAGGCCTCTTGGGGTCCTGTATGCCATGTTCCATCTAGGGTATACCCCTGAGTTATGACAAACTTGGTATTAGAGCATAATATTTAAAATGATTCTAGGATGTCTCAAAACCACGTCTTGTTCAAAAGTGTGAAGCGCACCACATTTATGAATTTGAGGCTATTAGATGTTTAGGAAACTTTACTTCTTTCTTTACTCTAAATCATGCGATAGAGTTTAACTCTATAAGGTCATTTTTGTAATCGTTACCCTATGGTCTGCAGGATATCACTACTGCAAGAGCTTTTGCTACAAGGACCGAGGGAGAAAATGTTGATCAAGGATCTTATCCTAAAGCTCTTCAAGATCTGGTTGAACCCTTGGCTGAGCAAGTGACGGATGCAGAGTTTACGAAGGCTTTTTAAGTGTTGGCTCAAGTAGTGATGACTCAAGCCAATGGAGAAGTTGTGAACACCGTGAACCCAAATGTGGGTACGACAACATCAAGGGTGAGGGACTTCCCAAGGATGAATCCTCCAGAATTCTCTAGTTCTAGGGTTGAGGAAGATCCTCAAGAGTTAATTGAGGAGGTCAACAGGGTATTGACCATCATGGGAGTGACTCCAGTGGAGAAGGCAGAATTTGCCGCTTATCAACTTAAAGGGGTTGCTCAAATTTTGTTCAACCAATGGAAGGAAGAAAGACCGGCAGAGATGAGGGAGGAAAGATTTAAGTCCACTTTTTTTGATAGTTTCTTTCCTCTAGAGATGAGGTAGGAAAAAGTTCTTGAGTTTATCAATCACTGACATGGAAATATGAGTGTGAAAGAATATTGTTTGATGTCCACTCAATTGTTGAAGTATTCTCCTTCTATAGTTTTCGACTCTAGGGCAAGAATTAGCAAGTTCGTTTTGATTGTGTCCGACTTGGTAGTGAAACAGTGTCGCACGACTATGCTTGTCCATGACATGGATATTTCTCGTCTCATGGTCCATGATCAACAGATTGTAAGAGGAAAAGCTCAAGGAGAGGTCTAGGGAAAATAAGTGTGGTAGAACGGATTATGGCAACTTGTCATACTCTAGGTCCAATGGACATGGTCTTCCAAGGTTTTGACAAAGGTTCTCCGGGCAAGTTTCTTCGAATGTCCCTACAAGGTCTAACAATGAAAGCTGTCCAACCCTAAACCTCAAGGAGGAAATGGTAGTGGATCCCTTTTGCCTACTTTTGCAAGGTATGGAAAGAAACACGAGGGTAAGTGTCTAGCCTGCACCGATGGTTGCTTCCGTTGTTGTAAAAGTGGTCATAAAATGTGAGATTGTCCATTCATTAAGTCTACGGGAAGAGAAGGAAAGTAATCTCTTCCTAGTAGTTCTGGTTCCAATGCTCCCAAGCAAAAGTGATTATATGCACTCCAAACTCGAGGTGAACAAGAGGGTTCTCCCAATGTGGTTACATGTATTTTGAATGTTTTCCAACTTGATGTTTATGCTTTACTAGATCCCCGTGCTACTTTGTCTTTTGTGACACCATATGTGGCTATGAGATTGGATGTGCTTGCAATTGTGTTATTAGATCAATTTTTTGTCTCTACTCTTGTTGGTGATTTTGTGATGGCTAAGAGGATTTATAGAAAATGACTCGTCTCTTTATCCCATAGAGTTACTCTTGGTGCCTTGGTAGAGCTTTATATCCTAGACTTTGATGTAATCCTTGGGTTGGATTGATTGCACTCTTGTTATACCTATATTGATTCTATAACTCGTGTAGTCAAGTTCCAATTCCCGAAAGAGCCATTCCTAGAGTGGAAAGGGGAAATTCGATGGCAGAAGATTGGTTTATTTCATATCTTAAAGAGGGAAAGATGATTTCTAAGGGTTGCTTGTACCATCGATTTAGGGTGAGGGATATGGGTTCCGAAACCCCTTGTCTTGAGGTGGTTCCCGTTGTTAATGAGTTTCTGGAAGTGTTCCCAGATGATCTACCCGGTATTCCTTCTGAAAGGGATATAGACTTCGGTATTGTCCTTCTGCTAGATACACAACCAATTTCTATTCCTCCTTATAGAATTGATCCCGTAGAACTCAAGGAACTCAAGGAGAAATTGAAGTTTTTGTTGGCTAAGGGTTTCATCCGACCAAATATCTCCCAATGGGGTGCTCCAGTTTTGTTTAATAAGAAGAAAGATTGTTTACTCCGTATGTGTATTGATTATTGGCAATTTAATAAGGTGACCATTAAGAAAAAGTATCCCCTTCCAAGGATAGATGATTTGTTTGAACAACTCCAATGTGCGAGTTACTTTTGTAAGATTGACCTAAAGTCGAGTTATAACTAATTAAGGGTGATGAATGATGATATTTCGAAGACGACTTTTAGAACCAGGTATGGTCATTATAATTTTTTGGTGATGTTGTTTGGCTTGACTAATGCTCCAACGACATTTATGGATTTGATGAGTAGGGTGTTAGGACATACCTTTACATGTTCATAATTGTGTTCATTGAAAATATTTTGATCTATTCAAGAAGTCAAGATGATCACATTAATGATTTGAGGAATTTGTTGAAAATTCTTAAGAAACAACAACTCTTTGTGAAGTTTAGCAAATGTGAGTTTTGGATAAGGTCCGTACCTTTTGTTGGTCATATTGTTTCAAGTAAAGGTATTGAGTTAGATACTAAGAAGACAAATGCTAGCAAGAGTTGGCCTAGACCTATATCACCTTCGCATTTGTTAAGGGGTTTTCTACTATTGTCTCTCCATTGACTGTTTTGACTAAAAAGAGAGCCAAGTTCAAATGGTACGATTCTTGTGAAAATAGTTATTTAGAATTGAAGGATATAGCTACTTCCGCTCCGGTTTTGACTGTATCGGGTGGGACGGATGGTTTTGTTGTTTATTGTGATGCCTCCAGAATTGGGTTAGGATGTGTGCTTATGCAAAATGGGAAAGTTATTTCATATGCTTCAAGGCAACTTAAGGTTCATGAGAAGAATTTTCCTACCCATGATCTTGAATTAGCGGCGGTGCTTTTTTCCTTAAAGGAAAGGGGAAAGAGCCAAGGCAAAGGGGCAAGGGACAAGGCAAGGTCCAAGGTCGCCCAAAACTTGCCAAGACACTTCCCAACTTCACGACCACCACCACGGTAACTTGTGAAGACCACGACTCATGGTGTATCTCGTGGTGGATAAGGCAGTAGCTCCCATGAAGCTGCCTCAAAATGGTACTTTCACCCATAGACCCCCCTTAGAAATCCCCCAATTGTGAAGTCAAAAACCCAATTCTAGCTAGGGTTCTTTTTACATTGTTGTTAGAGTTTGGGTATGATTCCAATCTAGTGGATAATACCTAATTATGATTGATTTAGATTTTATTAATGATATTATGATGAATTAATGTGATTTATATGGTAAACCATAGTCTAAATTGATGAATGTGATATTTGTGGGTTCATGCCATTAGAGGTGAAATTGAAGGTTCATGGGTGATCTTCTTGAATCAATGTCATGAGTAGTAATTGTTCAAGGTTAGGAACACATAATCATGAATTGAACTATACCTTTTTGAATATGATTGATCTTGACTTGTAAAGTTGAAATTGAAACTTTGAGAATGAATGGTGGCTAGAATCACCTAGTAATGAAGAATGTTATTGAATGCCTTGTAATCTAGGTTCATATCATGTTTTTATGTTGTTAAGACTGAAGAATCATAGTTATCAATGTTGATTATTAGGGCTTTAGAGTGAAGCTAATATGATTAACTATAGATGTTAAGGCTTTGAGTGTAAAGTCTAAATGATAATAGAATTCTAATAGGTAGAATTATGGTGAACGACCTATACTCACTTAACCTACTTTATGAATGCTTGAATGTATAAAGTGGTAGAATCACTTTAATGTTGATTGATTGTCAAGGACATTCTTCCATGAGATATGAGTGTTAAGCAAGGCTTAGTAAGTAAATCTTGGGGTGTATGCTTGGCTCCCAGTTGATATTGATAATGAGATGGAGTGTCACACAAGAAAGGGTCCAAGCTCCAAGTTGAAAGGAGAAGCACACCTAGTTGATGTGAGAACTATCCAAGTTAAAGGGGGAACTCTTACGTAGTAGAATGTGGGTTTTCCCAAAGTTAGGTTTCATGATATGGAAGCCTTCACATAAGTGAGTCAAGGTTTCTAGTAGCAATTTCCATATCCAATGAACTAAGACATGCTTAAAGAAGCATCTCATAGTATTCAAAAGCATTTATGAACTAATCCATGTTTGAAGAAGTATCCATAGTGTTCAAAAACATAATGGCCTTAGACATACTCAGGGTAGTATCTCATATTGTCCATCTTAATAATGAACTATGACATACTTAAAGGAGTATCTCATAGTGTTCAAAGTATAATGGATTTAGGCATGCTTAATTAAGTATCTCATAGGATCCATGTTAATAGTGAACTTAGACATTCTTAAAGAAGAATCTCATAGGGGTTCAACCTAATAGTGAACTAAGATCTACTTAAGGAAGTACCTCATAGTGTTCCAAGGTTTAAAGAGAGATGAACTAAGATGTGCTTAAGAGAGTACCTTATAGTGTTCTAAAGTTAAAGAGAGGAACTAGGTTCCAAACCAAGAAGTATTAGTATGAGGACCTAAAAGTCGTACTTATCATGAATAGTATTATGGGATGCTACTCATGCACTGCAAAAGTATGACTCAAGGGTATTCAAGGAAGAGTTCTTCTGAGTGATGCATGTTTGATGGATTGTTGCTATAGTTGCTTTACATGATATGATTGATTTAAGGTGATAGTTCCCTTGTCTAGATAAAGTAAGCTAATAATGAGACCAAACGAGGGTATGTATGTGTTACGACCCGAGAGTACCCCATAGCCGTAACACGGCGTACAAAACTCTGAAGATCCTTATACAAGCCTCTTAGTACATCATAACATAAGAACATTGGTAATTTTGCGGAAATTGAAAACTTTTCTTTACAATTGAAGTGTCTTATAAAAATAGGTGAAAGTCTCAAACACTATGTCTCAAACCATCTACAATATTTGAATAACACTTTGGGACACGACCCATACAAAAGCTCTAAAAGGACAATAAAAGACATAAAGGGTATTAAAGGGGTCTGTCCTCTAAGCTATGAGGACTTACCAAGTTTTCAACTCCATGCTTCTTAGAAACCTTTCTTCCAAGAATAGTACTCAAGTCTCCAAACCCTACACTTTGTAAAAATTTAGAAGAAATATGGGTTAGCACAAATAAGTACTAAGTATGATAGCCATTCATGAAAAACCTTGGAAAACATGCTAAAAGGTACATTTTTATTGAATGCATGCACTTTGCTCATTTGAAACCATCATTTGGATAATAGTGTGGAAACCCAATCATAAGCATACAAGACATCATGAAGTAACATAGACCATATCATGGTAGACAACAATCACAACTAGTGTACATAACAGATACCATTTGGAACATATACAATCTAGTGTTAAAATGACATGTGAGCAACACATCATGAGCCACCTCAAGGCAAGCTTGTGCAATGCATAGGCAAGACCCCATAATCCCACCTACTTTAAGCAGGTCACTTTAGATCCTCATTCATGTTTTCCCACTTTTAATCTAATCCTTAGCCTATATCTAATAGACTAGGACACATTAAATTTTTGTCAATCACATCCATAGAAGCAACTCATAGCAACAATCCAAGTTAACATGCAACAATACAAGTACCCTTGACATCAAATGCAATTATCATTTTGACACAAACACATTCATTACATGAGTCATCTTTGACAAAGAGGAACCTACCATAACTACTCTCAAAGCCTACTTGTTCAATGCATGGATGGCATCCCATACTACCACCCACATTTTATAGAACCTCTTGAGTAACCATAGCACATCCTAGACTTGACCTTCTAGAGATTATACTTAACCGAAATAGACAATGTGAGCTTGCATGTAATCCGATGTCATGCCCCTCACCGAAAAGAGGTGTCCTACTTGCCTAAGGTAGAACTAACATGTATTAGCTTGGAATTGAATCCAATGGCTAAATGGCCTATGGGGGCACGTAGTTATGAGATAAGGAGATTGCTACTAGAAGTATGTCCTTACTTAGCGGGGGAGCCTCCATTTCATGAGATTTACATTTAGAAGCCCGGCCTATTTAATTGACGGGAGATCCTATATCTCATATTCATTGTCCACTCGGTGCTAGGTATAACTTCCCATGAATACATGATTAGTCTTGAATTGAATTAAAAGCATGAAGGAGTGTCATACCCTTGATCCAACACAATTCATAAGGATACCTCATAGATTCATTAGGTGAGAATGGACTTTCAACCTAAGAGCTTCATGATAGACTTAATTAGGTGAGAACTAACTTTCAACCTAGAGTCTTCAATATGTGAGGAAAACTTTCACATTACACTCATTTTGTGTTTAGGAGAATGAACATTTAATCAACCCAATAATATCATCATAATCATGGAATCATCTTGTCTAAGTGTGTGTGAGTGAGAATAGACTTTCAACTACACCACAATTACAACAAAGTCATGATCCCTTTACTTTCTCAAAAGATGGTCTTACATCATCAACACACTTTCACTAAGCATGTATAATATCATATATTTCCCCTTTAAGGACCAAAGACCAGTGATAAGAGAATGCTATGAAACTCACTTCCTCCAATACTAAGAACCAGCGATCGTTCAATAGTAATATAACCCAATTAGTGAGTTGGAGTCGAGTCCCAAGGGAGCGGTTCGTACTCAAGAATAAATAGAGGAGCATAAATATGCTCAAGTCAATCATAACTAAAAAAAATTACGAAGAAAAACAAGGTAAATTAAAGGTTGACACAAGCGTCAAGTATCAAAGGGGGATTTGTAGCCAACTAGCAACTAAAAATAGCAAATAACACGAAAATATGAATATGGAGACGGAGTTGTTGGGATGTGATAGGATTATGGGCTAAGGTAAACAATCGGGTAATTGCAATTAATAGTAAACTGCTGCAAGTCAGTGAATAAGCTAGACTTTAGTGGGGGTAAACTTTCTCTCGAACAATTTACCCCGAATTAAATTGGTTTCTCTCAAAAACCAATAAGCTGCAATGAATCACAACCTTAGCTTTAGTCCATTCACTCTCTCGAGCTTAATGTGTGGAAAAGGTTTAGGGTTCACTCTCTCGAGCTAAACCCATAACAACTCAATACCCACAAACCTTCGATTCAGTAATTTTGGTTTTACAACCTCTCTCTCGAGCAAGCCAAAAACACGAAGTTAAGATTGTATTTGCAACAACAACCCATTAAATTCAACCATAATTACTGAACGAAATCACTTTTAAACGACAAATAAACTATCAATTAGCAATACCCAACAGTTAATTCAACCCATAATCATATAATGACACCCCAAGAATTGGGGTTTTAGCTAGATATAGTAAAAAGATAGAAATCGATATTAAAATGTGTTTCCATCAACTGGGTACGATTAATATTGTCTTTACAAATGTCTAAGATGAAGAATCCTCAACACCCACTTCCAATTTCTTAGAAATGGAAATCATCAAATCTTCAAAGCTACGGAAAAATGTCTCCAAAAACTAAGTTCTATATTATAAAATTGAATAATACTGAATAATTCTCAATGTTAGATATTAAACTAAGAATTTAAAAAGGTATTTATAATTGTCAAAAATTGTGTTGAGAACGACCCCTCGACCCAGTAAGTCGGGCTCGCTGATCCACCTAGCAATCCGCCCTTTGTTCATTTGTATCGCAGTTTTGCCTTTGCCTTCAACACCCTTGAGGTTATGTAAGATTGGGTGATAAAGCACTGCATCGCGGAACTATTCAGTGACTCGTCGACTGCTCCTTCATCTCACTGATTAGATTTTCTCCTTCAGGGCATGGCACTTTGGAACATTAGGCGAGACCATAGCCATTCGGCGACTCGCCCAATGGTTTAGGCGATCATCAGGTCTTCTTTTCTTCATTCTTTCAGCTGCCTTGTTCCTTTTTGCTCACTAGTGTCCATGCTTTGTCCCTCAATCAAGATACCTGAAATTCACGAATTTACATCCGTTATTGAGACAAAATATGCATTTGAGTATACTAAATCTATTAAAATAAAATCCCTAAATGAGTCCAAATCGTGGACTCATCAACACCCCCAACTTAACCTGTTGCTTGTCCTCAAGTAAGACTCAAGTTCAGCACTTCAAAAAGGATGCCTCTAACAGTGGTACACAAGACTCAATCAGGAATGCACACAAGAAGACTCAACTTACTCATGCAAGGATTAATTGTGCACTCAAAGATTCAAGTTGTGACTCACCATTACAAAATAATCTCAAGCTTACATTAATTGATTCAAATGCATGTTCAAGCTCAACAAAAGTGATCTAATGCCCTAACACAAGGAATGATTCCATATTCACACAATGTTTCAACAATTTAGGTTTCTGGAGTCACATTCAATGCCTGCACTCACAAAGATGAACACAATGTATGATTTTCTCCCATAGGTTTGCCCTTACTTTTTAATCGACTTTTGGTTCAGTTCATTCAAGATCAAAAAGGTCATTTCAAGGCTTGTAATGGGGCTGAGTGCAAAGGTATGGTCATTTAGGCTCATAGGCTGTAATCCTCATGAAATGTGATGTGAACAACACCTTCTTTCCTTTTCTTACTCATTTTCATTCAAGCTCAAAAGTCACCTCGTATTCATCTACCACGGACCGTTGGAAACCCCATTTTCTTTGTAATTTCACAACCTTATTCCACAACTTTTTCTTTCATTTTCTTTTTCATTCTTATCTTCTTTTTCTCCTTTTTTATATGGAGGGGTTCCATTTTTCTCAACACATGGGCAAAAGGGACTTTTTTGCATTTTCTTAATTTGCCTTTTCTTTTAACCACACACCCAACTTAGGCTTTTGGCCTCAGTTGGCTATTCAAATAGGCTACAAATCATGAGGATTATGAGTAATGGATCAAGAAAGGTTATGTTTTCATCAAGTTTCTTCCAAGAAAAGGGTAAGGCTCAAGGGTTGCTCAAAAGGAGTTCAGACACTCACAAGGTAGGCCACAAAAAGAGGTATAATGTCAAATTGGTTCACATTCTTTAAAGTTGCCTAAGATCATCTCAATAAATTGCCTCACTTACTTAACCGGACTAATGGGGAAAATTCTATGTGTCATCATACATGGTTTACGGTAAGCTCATCACACAAGGCATCCACACCAATGTAAAAATAAGACTCCACACTTTTGCTAATGTTCAAAGCTCATCACAAGAGAGTCAATTTGGTACTTGGCTAGTCACAACGAGATGAAAAGTGTTCACAGATTGACTATGCAACTTCATTTGGCCTTATCGTAGCCGCATATTCATGTTTATTCGATTATGAGCACTATTCAAATCATCGATATTGATCAAAACCGATACTCAAATTTGCACAAGAACAACCACATTCATTACGAACAAGAGGTGGCAAATTCTTTTCGGAAGGGTCAAAAATCATTTGTAATTAAAACAAGGAGCCACAATCTCAAGCATCTACAATATGCAATATAAAACACAAATGCTAAGGTGTTAGCTAATCAACTCATCCCGGGTGGTATCGCACAACAGCCCTAAGTGATAGCTGCCCAAATGATTGATCATATGGCTGAGACGAACCAAGAAGTCCAGAGAGACTTCATGATAACCGCATTGGTAGCTCAGCTGGATGATTTGACCAGCAAAATATCAAAGATTGAAATCCAGTACAAAAGAAAAGAACGATACATATCCCCTCATGAGCGGAGAAGATTTGAGAACAATGAGAGTAAACATGTCGAGGATACACTGTTAATCATTCTCCAAAGAATAGTGAGCAAGATAGAGTGCTGGAAGAGATGAAAGAGAATATTGAAGCATTAAATCAGATTATCAGTTCTCACTATAGATCTATCCAGATAATTGAAACTCTCATGGGTCATGTATTACCTCAGTTCCACCCAAATGAACAAATGGGGTTACCTAGTCGCACTAGGGCCAACCCCAATAATGGAGCGTGAGTAAGGACTTGCGTCGTACCACGACGTTAACTAAGGTACTTCTTGGGAGGCAAACCAAGGTTTTGTCGCTTTGAATAGTTATTTTAGAAATAACAGTGTGTTGATTGTGCAGGTCAAAGTGTGGGAAATGTTTGAAAAGTGTAAATTGGCGAGCTAAAGTCCAGTCGTCGAAATGCCGAAAAGGTCGGCGAGCCCAACCCAGATAGTCGTTAGACTCAAGAAAACCTTAAGATAGAGTCTATAAAACTTGGTGAGCCTAGGATATTATTGGCGATTCACCGATCAAGTCGGTGATTTCGATCTTGTCTGCCATTTGGACCTCCACATCAACTAAGGGTCCTGCAAAACTCAATGAGGTAAGTGACCATTCGATGTGTTGCCTAGTGGATCGGCAACCATAACTGACATCGCCGATACGGCAGGAGCTGGACGGTTTATTAACGAGCCAAAGGTTTAAACTTTGAATTCTTTCAGTTTCCCTCATTTTTCATTTTCCCAAACTCGCACCTATTTAGTATTTTTGATATTTTCGCGCTCTATAAGTATTTTAGTTGATCAATTGGTGCTTGGATTGGGATTATATTGCCGCTTAGCTTTTAAATTTTATTTCTATCAGCATTTAAGGTTGGTTTTACAAACTCTGCATCTATTTTTAGTATTGTGTACTCTTATGCAAGAAATATTATGTTGATGATGTGTGTTGGGCCTCTTAGATAGGATTAGTATGATTGAATGCCTATTTGATAATCCTGTCTGTAATGCTTATAGTGTCAATTTCCCGTGATCTTATGCATTGAAATTGGTTAAATATTTTGGGGTTGTGCTTGCATGTCGTTGAGTTTAGCTGGGTGATGTCTGAGTAGAATGTATTTGTGCCAAATGATGTAATTTTCCTAATGATAGAGCGGGTGACATCATTCTTAAGGGCAAATGTCATCAAATGGCCAAATTTGGCAAAACCGGGAAAAGTCTGAGTATCCCAGGGCAATGGGTGCTATGGGTCTAGTCTTAATTTAACTAGTGCATTGTTTGATTTTATTTTCGAGGGTTGCAGAGTTGTATTCAAGAATTTGAGTCGAAAATAGGCACGTTAAGTCATTTGGCGAGCTGGGTCGAGCTTGCTTAACCACTCGGTGGTTCGACTAATGTCCCCATCTTTCCTTTAATTTCATGCTTTATTTGATGACTGGTTCTGTAACTTTCAGCGAGAAGCCTAAGGTCGCCGAGCGTACTCGGTGACTTGCTGAAAGTCTACTTGATCACCTTTTGTCTGCACCCCTGAAACCAATTTGCACTGTAACTTTCGGCGAGCAAGGCTCAGCTCGTAGCAGCGCAAAGGGCAGAGCTACAATCTAAAAAGTTGAATGATCCGTCTAGGATCCGGACTCCTCAAGCTGCTCCTCCTCTTCCAGTTCCAGAGCAACAAATAGTGCTTGCACCACCAGTACATGGTCCTCTTCCCAAGTCAATGAACAGATTAAAGACTGAGAGACTGACGACGATCCTTTAGGAAAAGCGTCTGTCTACGGATGGACTAATCGACAGGTACCCGGAGATAATAGATAGGCTTAAATACTACAAGTTCCAAATCTTTACCAAACCACATGGCTCTTATATTCCAAACTAGGTAAGAGAGTTCTACAGTGCATACACTACATTGATACCCTAGAGGAAGAAGCAAGTAGCAGCTTTCAAAGCAGTTGACTACGTGGTTGTTAGAGGTTGGAATGTAAATTGTGATAGTGGTTCTATCAACATAGTCTTGGGCATGTCCATGCGTATTAATGTTCACTGCCAGCAGTTGATTAGAATAGAAAAGCTGGAAAAGATGAAGAAGTGATTAGCCCCACTAATTTCAGATGGTACTCTGAAGTCGTTGAAGAAAGGGGTTCCGATTGAAAAGAAAGATCTCAACGTAGCTGCAAGATTCTTGTTCGGCTTTTTCAGCAATACAATTATGCCATCTCATAATTAGTCGATCATTTGCCTTGCCAAGGCAGCCTGTCTGGATTGCATCATAGAGGAGACTAGGATAAATCTGGGCCTCACCATAGCACAGGAAATTCTCATGCGTGCAAAGCAGCGCCAGACCTCACTTTCCTTTGCGATATTGATCACCGAGCTGTGAAGAAGGTCTTAGGTACCTAGAGATTGAAAGAAGGATGTCGAAGTAATTCCCACATCCTCCACTGATATCTAGAGGATCAAAGCTGAATATCTTAAGGATCTGGCAGAGAAGGAGCAGAAAGCAGCCTCGGTGGACCCTTCCCTGGCTATGGACACAGACTCCATACCTGCAGAGGCATGTTTTCCTACTCCAGCCCTTGGGCCTTCAGGTACTCTTTGTGCTGTATCTTTTGATATCCCTAGTTCTTTTGCTGCTGCATTGCCTCCTAGATCTGTTATTGTTGCTATCTCCCGGACTCCAATCACTGAGGTCTCATTACTACGGATAGGACAACTGGCCTATTCTACTGATCGTCGGGATGCCAGACTAGAAACCTCCATTCCAGGCATGATTTAGACTACCCTGGCAGATGCTATGACACTGTTGAGTGCTATCAGTGATGCCCTTGCGGCTAGGATAGCGGTGTATGAGCGTTACCAAGGGGCCATCAAGGAGGTGATGGCTTTAAAGGCCGCTATTACTGCATTGAGGAGTGATGTAGATCATCTGAAGTTCACAGACTTGTTTATGGTTTTCAGGATTGTGGAGATCCCAGATGTACCATTTATGCGCCCGACGACCACCGGAGATAGGAGTAGAGTTGAGGAGATTGTTGATTACGAATCTGATGCAGAGACGGATGAGGAAATGCTAGAGGGAGCTGAAGAAGCTTTATATGAGGGCCTCGATGAAACTGAAGAGGCCATGATAGAGGCAGTTGTGCAGGCTTCGTTGGTGGATACATCCTAAGCCAGTCCTAGTGCATCTACTGTTTATTCTTAGGTGACTCCGGGCACTGATGCCCAAGTCCAGACTGATGCACCGGGCACTGATGCCCAAACAGAGGGAGCGACTGAGTAGACATGATCCTTTATTTACCTCTCTCTATGTCTTTATTTCTTTGACTTGTTGGTTACTATTAGTTTGTTTGCATTTGAGGACAAATGTTTATATTTGTTGTGGGGTCATGTTGACCTTTTGCGTAACATTCATAATTCTAGTTTTGTCTATATATTTGGTCATTGAGGTTAATTTTTGTTATACACTTCTTTCTGTGGAAGCTTGAGCTTGTGGCTCCCTGTTTTTAATTGCAAATGAATGTTGCCACCTCTTGTTTGTGTTGAATGTGGATGTTCTTGGGCAAATTTGAGTATCGGTTTAATCAATACCAATGACTTGAAAAGTTCTTATAATCGAACAAACATGAATGTGTGTCTACGACGAGGCCAATTGAAGTTTCATAGATAATATGGGAACTCCTTGAATCTCGTTGTAACTAGCCAAATATCGAATTGAGTCTCTCGTAATGAACATTGCACACTAGCGAAACTATGGAGTCTTGTTTGACATTGGTGTCAATGCCTTGTATTATGAGCTTACCGTGAACCATGTGTGATGACACCTAGAATTTTCCCCGTTGGTCGGGTTGACTAAGTGATGCAAATTTCTTGAGATGAACTTAGGCAACTTTAAAGAGTGTGAACCAATTTGAAATCATACCTCATTTTTTGCTTACCCTGTGAGTATGTGAACCTCTTTTGAGCACCCCTTGAGCCTTACCCCTTTCTTAGAAGAAACTTGATGAAAGCGTAACCTTTCTTAATCCATTACCCATAATCCTTATGACTTGTGAATTGTTTGAATAGCCAACTTAGGCGAAAAGCCTAAGTTGGGGGTGTGGTGAAAAGAGAAGGTAAATCAAGAAAATGTAAAGAAGTCCCTTTTGCCCATATCTTGAGAAAAATGGAACCCCTCCATATAAAAAAAAGAAAAGAAAAGATTGAAAAATAAACAGAAAGAAAAAGTTGTGGAATAAAGTTGTGAAAATAAAGAAAATGGGATTTCCAATGGTCCATGGAAGTTGAAGAAGAAGTGACTTCTGAGCTTGAATAAAAATGATGAAGAAAGGGAAATAAGGTGTTGTTCACATCACATTTCATTAGAATTTCAGCCTATTAGCCTAAATGACCATACCTTTACACTCAGCCCCATTACAAGCCTTGAAAAGACATTTTTGATCTTGAATGAGCCGAAGCAAAAGTCGATTGGAAAATAAGGGCAAACCTATGCGTGAAATCATGCATTTTGTTTATCTTTATGAATGTGAGTGTTGATATTGATTCTGGAACTTTAAATAATTAAACCATTGAGCGAATATGGAATCATTCTTTTTGTGAGGGCATTTGAATACCTTTGTTGAGCTTCAACTTGCATTTGAAGCAAGTATAGTGAGCTTGAGATTCTTTGGTAATGGCAAGTCACAACTTGAATCTTTGAGTGAACAATTGATCCTTTCATGAGTAAGTTGATACTTTTTGTGTGCATTCATGATAGAGTCTTGTGTAGCACTGTTTGAGACATCCTTTATGAACTGCTGAACTTGAGTTTTACTTGAGGACAAGCAAAAGTTTAAGTTGGGAGTGTTGATGAGTCCACAATTTGGACTCTTTTAGGGCTTTATTTTGATAGAATTAGTGTCCTCGAATGCATATTTTGTCTCAATAATGGATGAAAATCCTTTAGATTCAGGTATTTGGAGTTTGAGGCAAAGCATAGACACTACTGGGTAAAAAGGAACAAGACAGCTGAAAAGACGAAGAAAAGGCGACATTTGGATCACCTAAACCATTAGGCAAGTCGCCAAATGGCTATGGTCTTGCCAAATGTTCCAGTGTACCAAACCCTGAAGGAGAAAATCAGGTCGGTGATAGAAATGAGCAGTCGACATGTCGCCGATCGATTCCACGATGCAGTATTCCATCGCCCAAAGTTACAGAACCTGAATTTTCAAATGGTCAATGCAGAAAGGCGATGAACCAGCCCGAAGGGCGGATCGCCAAATGATCGGTTATCCCGACTAACTACGCCGAGTGATCCTGCGCAACACACATTTTGACAACTATAAATACCTATTTGAATTTTTAGTTTAGTATCAAGTTTTACAATTTAGAAACCAATTTTCAGAATATGCAGTTTTTAGAACTTAGAGTTTTGGAGACTATGTTCCTTGGCTCGAATATTTGAAGGTTTCCATTTCCAAGAAATTGGAAGTGGGTATTGAAGATTCTTAATCTTTGACGTGTGTGAAGACAATATTTATCGTACCCATTTGATGGAAACACTTTTCGGTATCCATTTCTATCTCTTTACTATGTCTAGCTAAAACTCCAATTCTTGGGGTGTGACTTCTTGCATATGGGTTGAATTTACTGCTCGGTATTGCTTATTGATAGTTCTTTTGATGATTAAAGGTGATTTCATTCAATAGTTGTGTTTGAATATAATGGGGTTGTAGTTGTAAATACAATTTTATCCTTGTGTTTTTTACTTGCTCAAGAGAGAGGTTGTAAAACCAAAACTACTGAATCGATAGTCTATGGTTATTTGGTTGTCGTGGGTTCAGCTTGAGAGAGTGAATCCTAAACCCTTTCCCACACATTCTGCTCGACAGAGTGAATGGACTAAGGCGAAGGCTGCACTTCATTGCTGCTTATCGGTGTTCGAGAGAAACCAATTTGATTCGGGGTAAATTGTTTGAGAGAAAATTTACCCCCACTAAAGTCTAGCCTAGTTACAATTTTACAGCGATTTACTATAAATAGCATTTACCCGGTTGTTTATTTTAGCCCATATTCCTATCACATAGGAAGAATCTCGTCTCCATATTTGCATTTTTGTTTTTAATTGCTATTTTATTTGATTATTGATTATAAAACCCCCTTTTGATAGCTGACACTTGTGTCACCCTTCAATTTATCATGTTTTTATTCGTAAATGTCTATAGCTACGATTGACTTGAACACATATTTTCTTTTCTATTGATTCTCAATTACAAATAGCTCCCTTGGGACTCGACCCCAACTCACTACTTGGGTTATATTACTACCAACGGTATGTGAAATCAAAATTGGTTCCAACGATCGTGAGTAGTAATATATATGCTCTCCTCCTGTATCTCTATCTGCTGCTCGTCGGTCTCAGCATCTGACTCATCCACTACTGTCTCATCCCTATGTACATCTCTGGTGGTAACCGGACGAATCTTTGAAGTCTCAAGAGCATCCACATCATCTGCAACCTCCAATAATAAAGTGAAGTCGGTAGACTTCAGATAGGCTACGCCCTTCCTCAAGGTTGTTACCTCGGCTTTCAAAGCCATAACCTCGGAGGTTTCCCCCTGCCTGCTCTCACAAGTTGTGACACTAGTAGTCAGATTATCAACAGATGCCCAGAGGGGAATCAGTTCAACTAAGATAGCAGCCTCAATCATAAAAGGGACGTCTCTCTCAAGAATTGTAGACCTCACGTCAGCTGAATGGGCCAGATGCACCATTTTCAGGATCATCGCCTAAGTAATCTTCTTCTGCTGGGAGGAAGAGAAATTGCCTGGAACATATGAAGAAGAGGTAGGGGCAGAAGTAGCTGAAGGCCCAGAGGCTGGAATAGGCACAGAGGCCTCTATACGTATGAAATCAACATCAACTTCTAGAGAAGTATTTGTTGGAGCTGATCTCCTCCTATCAGCTTCCTCACGAGTGTACTCGTCCTCAATACGCCTTGGGGCACTCCATCACGTTGGCATAACTTACGCCAGATGTCAGTGGAGAAATATGGAGTTACGTCAATGTCTCTCGTGTCATCCCGGGGCACTCCAACACGTCAGCATAACTCAGTGATAAGGACTGGGAATGGCAAGGAGGTCTGCCTCTGCTTGGCCCTTATGGCCATCTCCTACTCAATAAGAAGTCCCAGGTCAATGCTCCTCCGGGATATGATAACTCCAAGGCATGCTGCCTTAGGATGGCGCACAATAGATTAGTTCTGGGATGGCATTATGTTGCTACTGATGAAGCCAAACCAGAAATGAGCAGCAATACTCAAGTCCCTCTTTTCTATGGCAACTCATGCCTCGATCCACCTTGGGGTGGTGTCGGAAATCAGTGGATCCAACCAGCCCTTCAGGTCATCTAAAAACTGAGCCACAAGTAACCCATCATAAGGACACGTAGAATGCAGAGCTCTATCCAGTCAACGTAGAGCTCTTTGGGACCATGTCAACGTAGGCTGTATAGAACTCTCGGACCCATGAAGGAATGTAAGGTCCTCGGGGACTAGTGAACTCATCAAACCTATGCTATTAGAGGGTGTCCCTTACTTTTGAGTACTTGCCCTCCCGACCTTCTATTGAGAGAAGTTTCTCCTCTAGGATGGTTCGCAAACCATCGCCTTTCAATCAGTTCAAAATTCTGAGAGGAGGAATGATAGGTGGAAAATGAGCCACAGGAGGTGCCGGGGCTGGCATTGAGTCTGGTGGTGTGGGGGTGAGATCTAGCTAAGAGCTCAGACCACTGGGACTGCAGAGGCTGGTCATCCTCAGTCTTAGATAGAGCAGCCTGGGAGCCAGTGGTCGCTCTATCAGAAATGGGCCTCTTTCCCTTTTCTTTATGACCCGGTGGAGGCTCTTGCTTAGTCTTCTTTGGAGGATTTGAACCCCTTTCATTTATTGTGATACCCCATGCTCTTTTCCGGGGTGGCATATCTATATTTGTTCATACCATATCTGCAAAACATCGAGAAAAAGTTAGAAAACTTTTAGTTAAAATCACAGAAAATAGTTGAAGACAGACTCGCCGATCCACTCGGCGAGTCGCCAAGTCGCTTTGGCGAGCTGGATCAGGTTCACCAAAAGGATTGGCTTTAAAAATATGGCATGTCGGCGATGGGAAATGCCTTTTGGCGAATCGCCGACTACTTTCGGCGAGCAAGGGTCAGATCGCCGAAAGTTACAGTGCAAGAAGGGTTCAGGGGTGCAGACAAAAGGCTATCAAGAAGACTTTTAGTGAGTCGCCAAGTGCCTTCGGCAACCTTAGGCTTCTCACCAAAAGTTACAGAACCTAACATCACATAAAGCATGAAATTAAAGGCGAGATGGGGAACTTCGGCGAACCGTCGAATGGTCCAGGGATGTCGACCCAGCTCGCCAAGCGACCACACGTGCCTACTTTGAACCCAATTTCTCGAATTCAACTCCGCAACCTAAAAAACAAAATCAAACCAAGCAGTAGTCATATTAAAGCGAGACCCATAACACCGATTGCCTTGGGATACTCAAAATTCTCCCGGTTTTGCCAAAATTTACCAATTGATGACTGTTGCCCTTAAAAATGACATCACCCTTTCCATTATTGGGCAAATTATGTCATTCGACACAAATACAAGCTACTCCGACTTCACCAAACTAACCCCAACGACATGCAAGCATAACCCCACAAATTTTAACCAATTTTAAGGCACAAAAAAATGGGAATGCAACGTTATAAACACTACTTGCAAGATTTTTTAATTAAAGCACGCATTCAAGCAATCTAATCCTATCAGAGAGGCCCAACACACTTAAACAAGATAATAATATTGCAAATGAGTACAAATTCGATAAAAATAAACTCGGGTTTCAGAAACCAACCTTTTATGTCGATAAAAAAAATAAGATTGAAATGATAGGGGGCAATGTAATCCAAATCTGAGCACAAATCAATGACCACAATACGGTAATAGAGTAATAAATATAGAAAATACTAATCGAGTGTGAGACAATTTAAGTTTCCCATAGTTGCAGTGCAATTATGACTAAGGAGCTTATCAAAAAGAGAGAAGATCTCGGGGCATTCACCATTCCTTTCACCATTTGCATGCTCAAATTCACTAAAGCTCTATGCGATTTAGGGACAAGCATCACCTTAATGCCCTATGCGATATACAAGCAACTTGGGTTGGGTGAACCAAAAGCAACCACAATAAGACTCCTAATGGCTGACCATTCTATCAAACATCTCGTGGTGATACTTTACGTCATCTTGGTGAAGGTTGATTGGTTCATTTTCCTAGACGACTTTTTCATTCTTGATTGTGAAATAGATGCTGAAATTCCAATTATTTTAGGAAGACCATTCTGAGTAACCGAAAGAACATTGGTGGATGTTGAAAGCACATATTTGAAGTTTTGGGTGAACGAAGATGAAGTAACCTTCAATGTTTGTAAATCAATAAAACACCCAATTGATATATATGTGGTGTCTACCGTTGATGTTATTGATGAGGCAGTGGCTAGAGTAAGCGATTTGATGTGCATGAGCGAACCTCTTAAAGTCGTGCTTCCTAACTATGATGTATTTGAAATTCAAGGTTATGTAGAAGTAGTAGCTGTTGTTTCAGGCTTTGGAGGATATTTAAAGAGTACATTGAAATTGGGCATTGGTTTGAAAAATAGAGAGAGTTTTCCCGAAAAAGCCATCAACAGAAGACCCACCAAGTCTGGAATTAAAAGCATTTCCCTCATCTCCGATATGCTTTCTTGGGGGCAAAATAACACCCTACCGGTAATCATTGCGGCTGATCTTCTTGAATGGCAGGTAAACTTGCTTCTTGAGGTGTTACAAAGGCATATTAAAGCTATAGGTTGGACCATAGCTGACATAGTGGGCATTCCTTCCGATATTTGCCCATACAAAATTTAGCTTTTTAATGATTGTAAGCCTACTGTAGAATATCAGTGAAAATTGAACCCACCAATGCAGGAAGTTGTGAAAAAAGAGATAATAAATTGGTTGGATGCAGGTGTGATCTATCCTATTGCGGATAGCAAATGGGTAAGTTCGGTGCTATGTGTACCGAAAAAAGGAGGTATCATGGTAGTCCCAAATGTAAAAGAGGAGCTTCTGCCTACAAGATCGGTAACCGGATTGAGAGTATGCATGGATTATCGAAAGCTAAATTTATGGACTAAAAAGGATCACTTCCCCATGCCTTTCATGGATCAAATGCTTGATCGACTATCAGAGAGATGTTGGTACAACTTTTTGGATGGATATTGCGGTTACAATCAAATTTCCACTGCACCCGAACACCAAGGGAAAACCACTTTCACCTGTTCTTATGGAATGTTTGCATTCAAGAGAATGCCATTCGGGCTATGTAATGCTTCGACAACATTCCAGCGTTGCATGTTATCCATTTTTGCGGACATGGTGAAGGATTCTATGGAAGTATTCATGGATGACTTCTCCGTCGTAGATGAAACGTTTGAAGACTGCTTGGCACATTTGGGGAAAGTGCTCCAATGATGCGTGGAAACAAACTAGGTTATGAATTGGGAAAAATCCCACTTTATGGTGAAGGAGGACATGGAAAGAGCGCTTCGCGAAAGAATCGTGTGGCGCGGTGAAAGGTTTCCCGTTGAGGTTTCCGACCCTCCATTCTCGGGCACAAGATGTCACAAAAGGGATTAGAGGTCGATAAGGCGAAGATTGAAGTGGTTGAGTAATTACCTCCGCCGATTTCAATGAAGGGTGTTTGCAGTTTCTTGGGGCACGCCAGTTTCTACCAGAGATTCATCAAAGACTTCTCAAAGATTACACATCCTCTATGCAAACTCTTAGACAAAGAGGTAAAATTCCAATTTGATGATGCTTGTATGGTGGTTTTCCGGTGCTTGAAGGAGAAATTATTATCCACCCTGGTCATTATTAGTCCTGATTGGTCAGAATCTTTCGAAGTAGTGTGTGATGCAAGTGGAACGACATTGGGTGTTGTGCTTGGGCAAAAACGTAACAAACTATTTCACCTAATTTACTACACAAGTAAGACTCTAAACAATGTTCAACTTAAGTATACCGTTACTGAACAAGAGTTGCTTGCGGGAATATATGCATTTGAGAAATTCCGGACATACTTGTGAGGCAGTAAAGTAATTATTTACACTGATCATGCTGCACTCTGTTACCTAATGGAAAAGAAGGTTGCCAAACCAAGGTTGATAAGGTGGGTACTACTATTGCAAGAATTTGACTTTGAGGTCAAAGATAGAACAGGTTGCGAAAATCAAGTGGCTGACAACTTATCAAAATTAGAGGGCAAGGAGAATGACGAGCCTGAGGTTGACATAGACGATTATTTCCCCGATGAACAAGTGTTTGCATTAACTCTCAAACAAACTACATGGTATGCAGATTTCGTCAATTACATAGTGTGCGGATTAATGTCGGACGAGCTAAACATCTACCAACAAAAGAGGTTGATGTTCGATGTTAAAAATTACTATTGGGATGAACCATACTTGTTTCGAGAGTGTGGAGACCATATCATTAGAAGGTGTGTCTTGGAAGAAGAAGCAGTAGAAATTATCCATGCTTGTCATGCTTCTCCGGTTGGGGGCCATCATAGCAGTGTGGGTACATCCGCTAAAGTTTTCCAAAGTGGCTATTACTGGCCATCCCTCTATAAGGATGTGCATTAATTTGTGAAGAAATGTGCTCGATGTCAGAAGCATGGTGGAGTGTCTAGAAGATACAGATTACCCCTTACTCCAATTCTAGAAGTTGAACTATTTGATGTTTGTGGAATAAATTTCATGGGCCCATTTGTGAGTTCATTTGGTAATAAGTATATCTTAGTGGAAGTAGATTATGTTTCTAAATGGGTGGAAGTTGTTGCACTTCCATATAGGGAAAAGTGTAGTTCGATTTCTGAAATGCTACATCTTTGCTAGATTCGGTACTCCTCGAGCAATCATTAGTGATGGCGTATCACACTTTTCCAACAAATGATTTTCAGCTGCATTAAGTATAGGGTGAAACACAAGGTAGAAACTCTATATCATCCCCAAACAAGCGGTCAAGTTGAAGTGTCAAACCGAGCGATCAAAAGTATCTTGGCTAAGACAGTGAATGTTAACAGGACTGATTGGTCTCGAAATCTTGATGACGCACTTTAGGGATATCGCACTGCATACAAAACGCCATTTGGTATGTCTCCGTATCATCTAGTTTTTGGAAAATCTTACCATTTAGCAGTCGAATTTGAACATAAAGCGATGTGGTCACTGAAAGTTCTGAATCTGGACTAGACAAAAACCTCAAACGGGAAAATAGAACAGTTAAACGAGTTAGACGAAATCAGGTTTAAATCTTACGAAAGCTCAGCTCTCTACAAGGAAAAGATGAAGAAGTGGCATGATGCTAAAATACTTATGTGAGAGTTCAAGGTGTGAGATTGCGTGTTACTATACAACTCTCGACTTAGACTTTTTCCCGAAAACTCAAGTTCAAATGGTCCGGACCATTTAGAGTGACACGACTATTCACAATTGGTGCCATAGAAGTTGTGGGTCAAGAAGGACCAGCATTTAAGGTGAATGGGCAACTCTTGAAATTATACTTTGAAAAATGCCATGAGATTTCTTTGATTGAGGTGGTGTACCTGAAAGATGCTTGAGAATATTTCCACATCGTGCCATGACGTTAAATAAGGTGCTTGTTGGGAGGCAACCCAAGTGTTAGTGTTTTAAATAATGTGTGTTGATTTTGCAGGAGAGGGATTATGAGCGAGACAAAATATCTCTTGGTGAGTCGCCGAACAAGTTCGGCGAGCACGATTTGGTTCACTTTATGGATCTAAAAAATGAGGCTGTGAGTCTGGAACATTCGGCGGGACACCTTCACAAGTTGGTGTATTGCCGATATGCTTACTCAACCCGAATTTCCTCGCCCTTTCTAGTCAACGCTGACAACATCCCTCAAGGATTGACCACCGATGTTCTGAGTTCATTATACAAATCGTTGATCTATTCGGTGACCCCCAACATCTTCACCGATCTGCCTTCTCTGGGAGTGCAGTCCAGTGGAACTAAGGGCGATCTGAATAATATTAGGCGCATTGCCGAATCATTAGGCGACCGGTTCACTCCGTCTCCAACTGGGCATTTAGTGGAGATTCCCTGTTACAGTGCTCTACTTGTTTACACACTAGATTGTTTTCATTTCCTGTTAGTCTTTATTTATTATTCCAATTTGGTTTTATTTGTGGTAATTTCCGCACTCTACCCACATTGAGGACAATGTTGAATGCTCTTGGTGAGGGGTGGAAATTGGTCAATGAACTGAATAAACCTCCTCCTCTTTATGCCACCTCTCTTGTTCGTGAATGTGGTTGTTCTATTGCATATTTGAGTATCGGTTTTGATCAAATACCGATGACTTAAATAGTGCTCATAATCAAACAAAAATGAATATGTGGATACGATGAGGCCAAATGAAGTTGCATATACATATGTGAACTCTTTAAATCTCGTTGTGACTAGCCAAATATATAATTGAGTCTCTTGTGATCAGCATTGCACACTAGCGAAAGTGTGGAGTCTTGTTCAACATTGGTGTGTATGCCTTGTGTGATGCGCTTACCGTCAACCATGTGTGATGACACCTAGAATTTGTCCCGTTGGTTCGGTCGACAAAGTGATGCACTCACTTGATATAATCTTAGGCAATTTAGAAGAGTGTGAAACAATTTGATAGTATACATCTTTTGTGGCCTATCTTGTGAGTATGTGAACCTCGTTTGAGCAACCCTTGAGCCTTAACCTTTTCTTGGAAGAAACTTGACGAAATAGTGACCTTTCTAAAATCCAACACCCATAATCCTCATGATTTGTGGTTTGTTTGAATAGCCAATTTAGGACAAAAGCCTTAGTTGGGGGTTTGTTGAAAAGAAAAGGGTAATACAAGAAGTGCAAAGAAGGCCCCTTTTGACCCATGGTTTTGAGAAAAATGGAACCCCTCCATAAAAAAAATGAAAAAAGTTATGGAATAATGTGGTGAAAATACAAAGAAAATGAGGTTTCCAACAGTCCAGGGAAAGTGCATAATGGGATGACTTTTGAGCACGAATGAAAATGATGAAGAAAAGGGAAGAAAGTGTTGTTCACACCACATGTCATGAGGATTACAGCCACTGAGCCTAAATGACCATACATTTGCACTCAGCCTCGTTGCAAGCCTTAAA
Organism: Solanum tacnaense; assembly: GCA_029582525.1. NCBI lineage: Eukaryota > Viridiplantae > Streptophyta > Magnoliopsida > Solanales > Solanaceae > Solanum > Solanum tacnaense. The sequence goes on along the minus strand of JAJOOD010009769.1, from coordinate 9,684 downwards.
AAGACCTTTTTGATCTTGAGTGAGCTGAATCAAGTGTTGATTGGAAAATATGCGTAAACTTATGGGAAAATCACACATTGTGTTCATCTTTGTGAGTGTGAGTGTTGCATTTGATTTCGGATCTTTAAATTGTGAACCCTTGTGTGTGAATATATAATCATTCTTTGTGTGAGGGCATTTGAGTACCTTTGTTAAGCTTGCACTTGCATTTGAAGCAAGTATTGCGAACTTGAGAATCTTTGATAGTGGTGAGTCACAACTTGAATCTTTGAATGCACATGGATCCTTGCATGAGTAAGTTGACTCTTTTTGTGTGCATTAATGATTGAATCTTGGGTAGCACTACTTGAGACATCGTTGTTGAACTGCTGGACTTGAGTTTTACTTGAGGACAAGCATAAGTTTATGTTAGGGGTGTTGATGAATCTGCACTTTGTTTTCATTTAGGGATTTATTTTAATAGATTTAGTGTCTTCAAATGCATGTTTTGTGCCAATAAATGATGTAAATCCTTGAATTTCAGATATTTGGATTTATGAACGATGCATGGACATTATTGAGCAAGAAAGGAACAAACCAAGCTAAAGGAATAAAGAAATGAAGACTTGATGATCATTGATGAGTTCGCAATTTGGACTCATTTAGGGCTATATTTTGATAGAATTAGTGTCCTTAAATGCATATTTTGTCTCAATATCTAATGAAAATCCTTAAGTTTCAGGTATTTAGAGTTCGAGCCAAAACATGGACACCACTTGGCAAGAAAGAAACAGGCGGCTGAAAAGAACGAAGAAATGAAGGCCTGAAGATCGTCGAGCCCAGTTGGCGAGTCGCTGCTCAGCCTGGATATCGCCTTTTGTTCCAGTGTGCTGAGCCCTGAAGGAAAAGGTCAAGTTGGCGATGACATTGATTAGTCGGCGTGTTGCCGAGAAGTTTCGCGAAGAAATACCATATCGCCTAACCACTCAAAACGCGAAGAGGCTGAAAGCTAAAATAAGAAGGCGATGAAATTGACCAACCGGTGGATCGCCGAGTGTGTCGGCGATCCCGGCTAACTTCGCTGAAGAGTCCTTGATGTTTGCGTAATAAAGACACAACTTCCAATTCAAGTGTCTATGATCGTACAATAGTAAGTAACCCAGCAAGGGTTGGGGTTGAGTCCGAAGGGAGTGGTTTTGAGAATTAATAGAAAAATAAAATTTAGTTCTAATTAGTCATAGCTACAATCATTAACAAATATAAATATACTAAATTTAAATGGGTGACGCAAGCGTCAATTATCAATGAGGTTTTGTATTAATTAACAATTAAAAACAACAAAAATATACGTAAACGGGATAGAGAGACGAGATTCTTCGGATGTAATAGGAAAACCGGATAGACTAAATTATCGGGTACACGCTTTTGATAGTAAATTGTTGAGTATTTGTGACTAGGCTAGACTATAGTGGGGGTAAATTCTCTCTCGAGCAACATACCCCGAATCAACTCGGTTTCTCTCGAACACCAAGTTGCCGCATTAAGCGCAGCCTCAGCCTTAGCCCATTCACTCTCTCAAGCTGAATGTGTGGGAAAAGGACTATGATTCACTATCTCGAGATGAACGCATGTAGACCCAATACCACCGGCTATCAATTTAGTAGTCTTAGTTATACGACCTCTCTCTCGAGCAAGCCAAAAACACTAACATGAAATCGTATTTGTAACTACAATTCCTTTAAGTTCATACACAAATACTAAACGAAATCACATCTATACAACAAATAAACCATCAACAACCAAGACCTCAAAGATAATCTAACCCATATTAACAAAAAAATCACACCCCAAGAATTGGTGTTGGTTTTTGATAGACATGTAAAAGAGATAAAAAATTATACAAATATCAGTTTCCATCAACTAGGTATGAAGAATTAAGCTTTTAAACACGTCAAGAGTGAAAAATCGTCAAGACCCAACTCCAATTTCTTGGAGTTGAAACCCTTTGAATCTTCAAGGTCTTAGAACAAAGTCTCCAAAACCCTCAAAAATATAGACTCTCTCAAAAACTGTAAAAAGTTCTAATAATAATACTGATATGATATTAAGCTTGAAATTTAAACAAGTATTTATAATGTTTGAGAATTTGTTCTACAGAGGACCCTTCAGCGAAGTTAGTCTGGATCGCTGATACACTTAGCGATCCGTCGTTTGGTCAATTTCACAGCCTTCCTGTTTTAGCCTTCAGCCTCTTCGCGTTTTGAGTCATGGGGCGATATGGTACTGCTTTGCGGAACTGCTCGGCAACACACCGATTGCTCCATTTCATCGCCAACTTGACCTTTTCCTTCAGGGCTCAGCACACTGGAACAAAAAGCGATCTCCAGGCTGATTGGCGACTCGCCATCTCTGCTCGGCGATCTTTATGCCTTGCTTTCTTCGTTATTTTCAGCCGCCTTGTTCCTTCTTGCCAAGTACTGTCCATGCTTTGACTTAAACTCTAAATACCTGAAACTTAAGAATTTTCATCAGATATTGAGACAAAATATGCATTTGAGGACACTAATTCTATCAAAATATAGCCCTAAATGAGTCCAAATTGTGGACTCATCAACACCCCCAATTTAAAATTTTGCTTGTCCTCAGTAAAACTCAAGTTCAGCTGTTCAAAAAAGATGTTTCAAATAGTGCTACACAAGACTCAATCATGAATGTAGACAACAATACTAAACTTACTCGTGCAATAATCAATTGTATAATCAAACACTCAAGTTGTGACACACCATTATCAAAGATTCTCAAGCTCACTATACTTTCTTCATTTGCAAGTTAGAGCTCAATAGAGGTATTTGAATGCCCTCACGCAAAGAATGATTTCATATTCACACACAATGGTTTAATCAGTTAAAATTCAAGAATCAAATGCAACGTTCACTCTCACAAAGAAGAACACAATGCATCCTTTCACTCATAGGTTTGTCTGTATTTTCCAATCAACAATCGTTTTAGCTCATTCGAGATCAAAAAGGCCTTTTTAAGGCTTCTAATGGGGCTGAGTGCAAAGGTATAGTCATTTAGCCTCAGTGACTTTGATCATTGTGAAATATGGTGTTTTAACACTCTCTTTCCTCTTCTTTCATCATGTTCTTTAGTGCTCATAAGTCATCCCATTATTCGCTTCCATGGATTTTTCGGAACCCCATTCATTTTTGCATTTTCATAACTTTATTCCATAATTATTTTTTTAACTTTTTCTTTTTCATTCATTTCTTTTGTTATCTTTTGTCAAGAACTTTTCTAGCACTTCTTGACTTGCCCTTATCTTTCCACCACACCCCCAACCTAGGCTTTTGGCCTAAGATGGCTATCAATCAACCACCAATCAAGAGGATTATATGTAGTGGATTAAGAGAGGTCTTATTTTCATCAAGTTACATCCAAAGAAAGGGAAGGCTCAAGAGGTGTTCAAAAGAGGTTCACACACTCACAAGGTAGGACACAAAAGAGGTATATGTCAAATTGGTTCACACTCTTCGCAGTTGCCTAAGAACATATCAAGAGATAGTCTTACTTAGTTGACCGGACCAACGGGGAAAATTCTAGGTGTTATCATGCATGGTTCACAGTAAGCTCATCACATAAGGCATCGACACCAAAGTCAAACAAGACTCCATACTTTCACTAGTGTGCAACGTTCATCACAAGAGAATCAATTTGATAATTGGCTAGTCTCAATTCGATGCAAAGAGTTCACATATTGACTATGTAATTTCAATTGGTCTCATCGTAGCCGCCCATTCATGTTTATTCGATTATGAGCACTATTTGAGTCATCAATATTGATCGAAACTGAGACTCATATTTCCTGCAGAATAACCACATTCAAGTACATACAAGAGTGGGCAAAAATTTAAATTTTTTGGAAGGGTCAAAATCATTTACATTTTTAAGACAAAAGGAGCGACAAGCTCAAACATCCGCTAAAATAGTATAAAACACAATTTTAAGCATAATGACCCAAATATATAAATAAAACATAAGCATAATCAGCACATAAAGGTGGGCCTCACCCCACCACAAATAAAAATCATTTGTCTTCAACTGCAAATAACAAAATATCCCAAATGTAACTTAAATAAAGACAGAGAGGGAGGTAAACAGGGGATCCCGTCTAAGTGGTCGCTCCGTCTGTTTGGGCATCAGTGCTTGGAGTGATCTCAGAAGGACCAGGTCCACTGGATCCAGTAACAGGTGCAATTGCCAAGGAAGCCTGCACAATAGCATCTACCATAATTGCTTCAGTCTTGGTAAGGTCTTCATCTGCAACTCCTTTAGTCTCCTCAAGTATCTCTTCATCAGTCTCTGCCTCTGACTCAAGATCGACTGTCTACTCCGTACTATCCTCATGTCCGATGGTGGTTTGAGGCATCTCAGGCTCATCTAGAATCTTCACTATTCCAAAGACCATGGACATATCGATGGACTTTAGGTATTCCACATCTTTTCGAAGCTGAGCAATGGCAGATTTTAAAGCTGGCACGTCCTCTGTGGCCCCTTTGTTGCGCTTTCACACTGCTATCTTGGCTGCTATGACATTAATGGAGTGCTCCATGGTGTTACAGCATCATCGAGGGTAGTCTGAATCATGCCTGAAATAGTGGCCTCTAGACTGGAAGCCTGATGATTTACAGATTAAGCAAGCTGCCCCATTCAGAGTAGGGAAGCTTGGGTGAGTGGAGGCTGGGAAACAACAGCAACATCAGTAGCTCTGGGAGTTAGTGCAGCAAGAAAAGAACCTGGAGTATCAGCATGCGTAGCAGTGGCAATAGATATACCTGAAGGCCCAGGGGCCGGAGTAGTCAAGAATTCCTCTGCAGGTATGGATTCAGTGGCCGTAGCTTCCTTCTTCTTCTCCGCCAGATCCTTAAGATGTTCGGCTTCGATCCTCCGGATATCATTAGACGATGTGGGTATCACTTCCACATCCTTCTTGGCATCTCGAGGTACCCGAGCATGTCTGCATAACTCGATGTTGAATACCGGTAAGGGATGTGAGGTTTGTGCTGCCTTGCACGCATAAGCATCTCTGTAGTAATGATCCATCCCAAGTTTAGCTATGTTACCTTGACAAGGCAATCTAAGCAGGTTGTTTTTGTGTGGCGAAGGATAGATTCATTCGGTGAAGGAATTATTTTGCTGCTGATTAAGCCAAACCAATACCTTGCTGCCACATTTAGGTCCTTCTTTTCAATAACTGCCCCAGTATCATGCCACTTAGGTGTTCTGTCTGATATTAATGGGGCCAACCATTCCATCATAACCTCTAGTGACGTTTTTATTATCATAACTTGACTGTTGTCCTCAAGTGTCGCGGTGCACCCCAGAACGACATTTATAGTATGAGAGTCACATTGCACTTTCTTTCCCCTGACGACTACGCAGTCAATCTACTTAAATTTAGCTGTCAGTTTCTTCCCACATGGTATCAGTTTACTGTACGCACTGTAGATGTCTCTGACCTTGCTTGGAATATACGGGCCGCGGGGCTCTGTGAAAATCTGCAAGTTATGAAATTTTAGATATCTCATAATCTCGGGGTACCTATCAATCACTCCATCCGTGGAGAGACACTTTTCCACAAGAATTGTCTATAATCCCTCCGTCTTTAATCTGTTCATTGATTTAGGTGGAGGACCTTGTACGGGGGTGCAGGCACCATTGCCTATTCTGGAACTGGAGCCATTGCCTATTCTGGAACTGGAGGAGGAGAGGTGGTCACTTGAGAGATTCTGATGCTAGATGGATCATTGAACTTTTTAGAGAGTAGTTCTGCTTTGCGTGCTACTACTAGTTCACCATCATCTTACTCCATAGTATGGGGTTCTTGCTGTTCACCCTCACTCTCCGATACAGTGAGGTAAGTGTCATATATGCCTTCCCAGTCGGAGCTGAATTCTAAAGAAATAGGTTCCTTTCCTTTTCTTTTTCCCATCCCACCAGTTGTGGAAAGTTTTGTAGCCTGTCTTTTCGATACAACTGCACCCTCGTTGATTTTAATCCTTTTTGCCTTATTGCAAGGTGGCATGTTTCTTCCTATGACTCTGGGTCTAGCAATGCCTGCAATACATCAGGGACAATTTAGAAACAATTGAATCAGAAGTGTAGACAATCAGTAGACGATAGATTCGCCGAACTAGTCGGTGAATCGCCGAATTTCTTTGGTGAACTGGATTGGGCTTGCCAAAGGGATTGGCTGAAAAGTTTTCGCAAGTCAGCAATGAGATGGCCCTTTCGGCGAATTGCCGACTTCTTTCGGTGGGCAAGGGTTTGTCCGTCGAAAGCTATAGTGCAACAAGGGTTCAGGGATGCAGACAAATGGCGATCAAAACTACCTTTTTCGAGTCAACGAGTGCTTTAGGTGACCTTAGGGTTCTCGCCAAAAGTTACAGGCTTTAACTACTCATTTAGTGTAAAATTAAAGGTAAGATGGGGGCATTAGGCGACCCACCGAGTGGTTTGGTGAGCTCGACCTAGCTTGCTAAATAACCCTATGTGCCTACCTTTAACCCAATTTCTCTAATTTGACCTGCAACCCGAAAACAAAATTAACAATTGCACTAATGAAATCAACCTACAACATAAACACACCATTATTTCTAAACAAAATTAAAGCATTTTAAGGGTTTTGGGTTGCCTCACAAACCATACCTTAGTTAGCGTCGTGGCCCGACGCAAGTCGTTACTCACTCTCCATCATTGGGGTTAGCCCTAGTGTTACTAGGTAACCACAATAGTTCATTTGAGTGGAGAGGAGGCACTGCATAAGTCATGAGTTTCATGATCAACTGGATAAATCTAGAATGAGAGTCAATCATCTCATTCAACACTTCAATATTCTCCTTCATCTCTTCCAACACTCGATCTTCGTCAGTGATCTTTTGGAGAATGATTTGTAGTGTGTCTTCGACACAATTTTTCTCCCTATATCTAGACTTTTTCCGCTCATGAGGGGGTATGTACCTCCCTTTAATTTTGCACTAGTCCTCCACCTCTGATATTTTAGTGGCCAAACCGTTCAGCTGAGTTACCAGTGCGGTAAATTTGAAGTCCCTCTCGACTTCTTGATTCGTCTCAGCCAATTTTCAACAATTTCCCTCAGCCAAGCTCAGGGTATCTGCCTACAACAACAACTTAAAGAAAAATAAAACTAAAAATAAAGTTGGTAAAATACGACTAAGAACAAAAAGAATTTGACTAAACCAAAAATTCTCAAATAACACAACTCCCCGGCAGCGGCGCCATTTTGATGTTTGCGTAATCAAGACACAACTTCAAATTCAAGTGTCTACGATTGTACAATAGTAAAGTAACCCAAACAAGGGAGTGGTTTTGAGAATAAATAGAGAAATAAAACTTGGTTCTAATTACTCATAGATATAACCATTACCGAATATAAACATACTAAATATAAAGGGGTGACGCAAGCGTCAATTATCAATGGGGGTTTTGTATTAATTAAGAACTAAGAACAGCAAAAATATAAAAAAAATGGGATAGAGAGACGAGATTCTTGGGATGTGATAGGAGTACGGGATAGACTAAATTATCGGGTACATGCTTTTGATAGTAAATTGTTGAGTATTTGTGACTAGGCTAGACTATAGTGGAGTAAATTCTCTCTCTCGAGCAACTTACCCCGAATCAAATCAATTTCTCTCGAACACCGAGTTGCCCCATTAAGCACAACATCCGCCTTAGACCATTCACTCTCTCGAGCTGAATGTGTGGGAGAATGACTAAGATGCACTCTCTTGAGCTGAATCCATGTCGACCTAATACCACTGGATATAAATTTAGTTGTCTTCGTTTTACGACCTCTCTCTCTCGCAAGCCAAAAATACTAAGATGAAATCGTATTTGCAACTACAATTCCATTAAGTTCATACACAACTACTAAATAAAATAACATCTAAACAACAAATAAACCATCAACAAGCAAGACTCAACAGATAATCTAACCCATATTGACAAAATCACACCCCAACAATTGGGTTTTAGCTTGACATGTAAAAAAGATAAATATTTATACCAATATCAGTTTCCATCAACTGGGTATGAAGAATTAAGTCTTAAAACACGTCAAGAGTGAAGAATCTTCAAGACCCAAGTATGACTTAGAAACCCTTTGAATATTCAACGTCTTAGCATAAAGTATCAAAAACCCTCTAAAACTTAGACACTCTCAAAATTTGTAAAAAGTTCTAATAATAATAGTGATATGATATTAAGCTAGAAATTTAAATAATTATTTATAGTGTTTGAAAATATGTGATGCAGAGGACACTTCGGCGAAGGTAGTCGGAATCGCTGATACACTTGGCGTTCCGTCGTTTGGTCAATTTTATCGCCTTCCTATTTTAACCTTCAGCCTCTTCGCATTTTTAGTCATTAGGTGATATCGTACTGCTTCGCGTAACTGTTGGGCAACACACCGACTGCTCCATTTCATCGCCAACTTGACCTTTTCATTCAGGGCTCACAAAACTAGAACAAAGGGTGATATCCAGGCTGATCGGTGACTCGCCAACTTGGCTCGGTACTCTTCTGGCCTTAATTTCTTCGTTCTTTTCAGCCGCCATGTTCCTTTATGCCAAGTAGTGTCCATGCTTTGACTCAAACTCTAAAGACCTAAAATTTAAGGATTTTCATCAGATATTGAGACAAAATATGCATTTGAGGACACTAATTCTAGCAAAATATCGCCTTAAATGAGTCTAAATTGTGGACTTATCAGTTCACTGCAACACAAATTTTCAAACACTATAAATACTTGTTTAAATTGTAGCTTAATATATTATCACTATTATTATTATAACTTTTTATAGTGTTTAGAGAGTTTAAGTTTTCGAGGGTTTTGGAGACTTCATTCTAAGACCTTGAAGATTCAAATGGTTTCAACTCCAAGAAATTGGACGTGGGTTTCAAATATTCTTTACTCTTGACGTGTTTTAAAACTTAATCCTACATACCCAGTTGATGAAAACTAATATTGGTATAAATTTTTATCTCTCTTACATGTCTAGCCAAAACCCCAATTCTTGGGGTGTGATTTTGGGAATATGGGTTAGATTATCTATTGGGTCTTGCTTGTTGATGCTTTATTTGTTGTTTAGATGTGATTTCGTTTAGTAGTTGTGTATGAACTTAATGTAATTGTAGTTGCAAATACGATTTCATCTTAGTGTTTTTGGCTTTCTCGAGAGAGAGGTCGTAAAACTAAGACTACTAAATTGATAGTCAGCGGTATTAGGTCGACATGGGTTCAGCTCGAGAGTGAATCCTAGTCCTTCTCCCACACATTCATCTCGAGAGAGTGAATGGGCTAAGGCGGAGGTTGTGCTTAATGCGGCAACTCGGTGTTTGAGAGAAATTGATTTGATTCGGGGTAAGTTGCTCGAGAGAGAGAATTTACCCCACTATAGTCTAGCCTAGTCACAAATACTCAACAATTTACTATCAAAAGCATGTACCCGATGTTTTCTTAAAAGGTGTGAGAAGTTTTCTTGGACACGCAGGGTTTTATAGGAGATTCATCAAAGATTTCTCCAAAATTGCACATCCATTGTGCAAACTACTCGAGAAGGATTGTAAGTTCTATTTTGATGATGATTGTCTTAGAGCATTTGGAGAGTTGAAGAAGAAGTT
>JAJOOD010009754.1:0-11817 GCA_029582525.1 Solanum tacnaense | reverse complement strand
TCAATATGCAATTGTGGGAGTGTAGTCATATGTATAATATGTTCGAGTTGCTTTCCCCGCTACAAAATTAGGTTTTCATTTTTTTACGGAGAGGAAATGAAGCAACTCCACTTTTAAACCTTGATTAATAGTAGAAATATTTTTATTTACAATATCTAAATTTTATAATAAAATTGAATTAGAGATGATTTTAATGTAACCTTTATCCATGTAAAAAGATTAATGAACTATATTTTTAGGTTTTGAAGAAAAGATGGAGAAAAAAAAGCTCTTTTAGAAAAATCGAGTATTAAAACTTTCAATATCTAATAAATCTTAATTTTATTTTTTTTCTCCTTATTTTTAGCAGGTGTAAGGACATTAAATTGATTTAAGGAACAATTTTGGAGATTAATACGGGTATTTTTTTTAAAGTGGTATTAATGTTCACGAGAGCTTGAAACATTCTTTGAGATGGAGAATAATTTATATAGGATTAAGATTATTAATTTTTTTTCGTAGTATGATGATGATGAACTTTGAAATGAAAATAGGAGTTTAAAAACTTACTATAGTCCACTGAGCAAATATTAGCGTTGATACTTAAATTACTTGAACTATCAACATAAGTCGTACATTTTGTCATAGATTTTTTTATACTGTGTTTATTCTCTTAAGAATTGAACTATTCGTCATACCTCTAATTCTTACTTTGTAGATTTTGTATGAGTCTCAATGTTATTATTCCATTTCTACTTTAATTCTTGCAAAGAAAATTCTCTTGATCATAAATGATATATTGTATTCGTGATCACCTATTATGATGCAAGTAGTCATTGCTCTTCTATTAAAATTAGAACACACAGTCTGGCATACCTTTTCCTTAACCTTGAGCTAATACAAACATTAATCTTTACAAATTTACTGATTGAGTTTCCAATTTTCCTTAGTATACTTCCATCTAGAATCCAATATGTAATTGTGGGAGTGTAGGCATACGCATAATATGTTCGAGTTGCTTTCGTCGCTATAAAATAAGGTTTTCATCTTTTTACAGAGAGGAAGTAAAGCAACTCCACTTTTAAATCTTGATTAATAGTAGATATATTTTTATTTATAATAACTTAATTTTTATAATAAAATTGAATTAGAGATGATTTTAATGTCACCTTTATTCATGTAAGAAGATTAACGAACTATATTTTTAGGTTTTGAAGAAAAGATGGAGAAAAAAAACTCTTATAGAAAAAATCGACTATTAAAGCATTCATTTTTTTTCAATACCTAATAAATCTTAATATATTTTTTTTCTTCTAAAAAAGCACAATATTCTTTTTTTCCTTTATTTGCTATGTCTTTTCCTACTATTTCTTAAAATTAATTACTAAATTATCTTAAATTTTCATTTGACCAATTGACGGTTCAGATTTATCATCGCTCTCTTTTACCTATTATTAAAACCCTAAATAAATAGAGAGAAGTTTTTTCATAAAACATATAGGGGCTTTCACTTCAAGCCCTAGCTGAGGATTTTTGCTACTCCGTTCGATCGGCGCTCTCTTCAGGTGAGTTTTCCTTCTGTTCCTCCATTGATTTCATCGATGCCGGAATAGTTTTCCGATTAGGTTTTTGATATTGATGAATCGCATGCTTTTTATCAGCTATTTTTGGGTTGTATGAATCTCAATTTATTTATTATTCAGTCGAATTTTGTATGTGTTGATAAATCGAGCATCGGTTTCTGCGATCTTGTAGTTTTTGTTATGTTTATCATTTTATATTCGTTAAGGTGGTCTCGATTAGTTTGGGATTGAAATTCTAGATGTTGATGTATGTTGCAGTTGTTTACTTTTTTTTGGAGGTATTAGGGGTAGGGTTAGAGGCGAATCTATTTTTTTTTTTTCTGAATTTTGCTATGGATGGTACCTTGTTGATTTTTTTAATATATGATTTAATTTTTTGTATGGGTAGAGGAAGTTGGTTCATTCATTAATGAGTTTAACTAATTTGAATGGGTGTTTCTAGCTGCTTCACTCAATTCATTTATAGTTTATGAAGATAGGGTTTTGTGACCTCATTTCTGTTGTTTGTGCTGTGCACTAGTGGCTTCGTACCAAGGTTTGTTTTCTGATTATATATTAGGGAGTTGTACTTACCATTTTTGACACCCTTTGATTCAGAGATACTTAGGTTTGTGATGGTGCGCGCTAAAGGCAAAACCGATGCCTCAACTAATAGATCTGGAAGTGCTCCTGTTGCTTCTGAAGCTGTTTTGACAAAAGACTCCAGTGAGATGGAAAACAACGTCGAAACTGGAGTCTTTGTGGAAACAGCAGTAACTGAGCAAACAACGATCACTGTTGTTGCAGAAGAAGAAAATGATGGAGCAGAAGCTGAAACTTTGGAGGAAGAAAACAATGGATCAGAGGAAGAAAACGATGGGTCAGAGGAAGAAAACAATGGATCAGAGGAAGAAAATGATGGATCAGAAGAAGAAAATGTTGGAGCAGGAAAAGAAAATGATGGAGCAGAAGCTGAAATAGTGGAGGAAAAAAATGATGGATCAGAAGAACATGATGGAGCAGAACTTGAATCTTTAGAGGGAGAACTTGCTAAGAATGAAGATTATAAAGAAAATGAAGTGGTTGGAGGGGATGAAGCATGTACTGCTGATAAGAAAGCAGAAGATGCTAATGGTAATGATGAAGGTATTAAGCAAGAAACTGCCATAGAGCAGGAAGGTGTTAAACCGAGTGTAGGTATGGAAAAAAATGAAGATGAAATAAATGCAAAGAATAAGGAGGAAGTTGAAGGAAGTTTGAAACAAAAAACTAAGAGATCGAGGAAAAGGAATAATAATAGGAAGAGAAAGGCAAATGGACCCCCCCAAGAGAAAGGCGAAGATAAGCAAGTTCAAAAGAAAGTAGCCTCTATTGGCAAGGGTGAGAAAGACTTGGGAAAATTGGACTCAAAAACTGTTGAGCAAAGCTCTAAGAAAGTTGCTTATGAAGATAACTCTAGGGTGGCCCCTAAGGATATTGATCTTGAAGGAAAAGACAAACCCGAGTCATCAAGAAAGAAGTCTTTTGCAAAGAAGAAGGCTAATAGCATGGGTATGATCTTCATGTGCAACTCTGAGACTAAGAAGGATTGCTACCGTTACAAGGTTCTAGGATTGCCAGCAAACAAGAAAGAGACCGTGGAAAAAATTTACAAGGGGATGCGGCTTTTCCTATATGATATTGACTTGAAGTTGATGTATGGGATCTACAAAGCTACAGGACGTGGTGGTTGTAACATTCAACCCAAGGCGTTCAACTCTCAATTTCCATCTCAGGTTAGCTTGTTGTGCTATCAATGGCCTCTTAATCTTCGATTGCCTTTCTCCTTCTAAAAAAATTGCCAGCTACGGACAATGTTTCTAGTTGACATATGAGAGAAGTACCCTTTTGTGGAGAATTGCTAGTTTATAAATGTTTGCATGAGCACATTTAAGCTTGAAGTTTCAAGTAAGGATGTTTGTCCACGGTTTAGGTCAATTTGGTTAAAAAAAATTAATTTTTGGTTATCTAAATAACAATATCAGTTGAAACAAATCTAGCAATTCTTGGATTGTGTTTGGCTAATCAATTTGACGGTCAGTGTTGTCAAAGGCCCGCTTAAGTCTTGAAGCGAGACAAAATTTGTCTAGTTGTTGAGTGCTCGCCTCACTTAGAGCCTGTTTGGCCTAGTTGTGTGGAGTCCAAACCACTTTTTGATTATATGCTAGTGTAAATTCATGCAAATGGTTCAGGCCTAGCTCGAGTGGTAAAAGATGGAGGATTTGTGACTTAGTTTGCAGGTTCAAGTCCCACATCATGCAAAACGAATCTCGGTATTTAAGTGGAGAAGGGTAGAGGGGCGGCCCCACTATCCACCGAGTTTAGAAGGATGTGATTGGTCCAAAGGGCGGGTCACAAGCGGATTTCTTGGTTAGGAAAAAAAATTCATGCAAATGGTAACAAAGGAGATGTAAACAAATTCCTTTTGTGCAAATGGCCTCCTAAATGATATACTTTTATAATTAAATTATTATATATGATTTCGTGTAACTTCATTATTTTCTTCAGCAGAGGGTCTAGTTTTAATAGCTTCTACTCCCAAAGGTAGGGGGTAAGGTTTGCTTATATTTGACCCTCTCCATACTCCACTTGTAATCACTAGTGGAATCACACTTGGTATGTTATTGTTGATTATATGTAAATTCAAACATTTTTAAAATCTTAAAGTAATGTAGTTATATAATTTAATTAATATTTTTTATATATTTATATATACTTATATAATATATAAATGAAAGTCATTTATGTTGCTCAGCTTTTCAAAAGTGCCGATGTTTGTGTGGGATCCTCCAACAAACACGGGTGTGCAACACGTTTGGAGAGTTTGAGCAACATACCAAGTGATTATATATATGATATAATTAAACTAGTTTATGTGATATATAAACTTGGTATTTTTTATTTTTTCTGGTAATATATAATATCAAAATTTACATAAGCTAAATTGAAGTCTTGAAAGCTCGGTTTGTTCGGTATTCATTTTCATCGGAGGATATATGCTCCTTGTATTAAAGCTTGAAACTAGGTGCAATGAGGTTTGGGTGCTCTGTTTGCACAAGGTGCCACTTTAATGTAGATATCAAGGAGCTCCCTCTAAGTGAGAGTGGGACTATAGATGACAAAGATATATCAATTGTTGAGGTAATGTTATGAAGGAATGTGCTATTCCCAAGTATGTGGAACTAGAAATTTAGTATAAGAAAGCTTGTCATAAATCTAGTAGAAGCTTAAAATTGTGGCTTTTCATTTGGATTGTAAATTTAGAATGGTTACTTGATATGATAGGTTTTGTTATATATATATATATGTTCATATATTAGATTGCGTTAAAAGGGGATCGGTCATGCACACTTAAATCTCAGAGCAATAGGAAGATGCTCTGCAAGGTGCATTAGTGAGGCGTCAAGATGCTGAGGTGTGCATGTTATCCCATTGGCTTTTTCTTGAAGAGGATAGTAATAGACAATAAACTTGGTTGAAAAGTTCTATATTACTCAATCTGCTCGATCGGTTTCACTTTATATGATTCTATTACTATTTGAGTACACAAACTACTCTCTTTGACTACAACCTTTTCATATTGTTCAAATACTTTTAATTAAATTTTAAAAATTTGTTATTTATACTAGGAATGTGTTTTTTGATTAGCTAAATCTTGTTTTAAAAGATTGAAAAATCAATGTCAAATTGAGACAAAAAATTACAAGGTTTGAATCGGGTAGTGTGTGGTTGAAGGGGGAGGGATTTGAACCCCCCACATTGTGGTTAGTAGCCATGTGCTTAGTACACCTCGCCCAAACAAATGGCTCGCCAAACAATCAAAAAGGTGTGTGGCTCAAGATATATGCATTAATGATACGTTAATGTGTGCTTATGTTTCACAAATATGATTTTTTTGGGCATTTCTAATAATATCCATCTTTCTTCCTATTTTGACATTTTTCATTTTTGTAGTGTTAGCCCCGATTAGTTAAGGGTCGGAAAAACTTTCTACTTGTGAGACGGAATACTAATTTATTCCCATTTCTATGTGCACCTTAAAGTTGTTCGTTTCTTCCTTCTATTCTGTTTACATTGGATATATAGAGCAGAATTCTCTCTAGTCTTGTATGCATGTGATGCATACATGCCACGATAGTTGTGAAGAAACCTGAGGCTTGATTTATTTGGGCTTATTCTTTTGAATGCCTTTTGTAATACTTCCGTCTATTTGAAGTCTGGGGTATTTTGCTCCAAGCCTTTTTCCTTTTTCCTTGTGCCAAGCTTGCCTTAGAAAAATGCAGCAGTGTGGCACTGATTAAAAACAAAGTTGCCTTCTCTCTGGTACTTTAGGCCACCAATAAGATCAGTCTTGTGTCAATGCTTTGGTATAATCTTCAAGCACCTATGTCAATCAGATGAACTTTTTTTAATCAGTTATGCCAATCAGATGACTGGTGCTTTGGCATGTGTACATCTACCGTTGCACTTTCTTTTACTGCCAAAAAGATATTACGAAGGACCCTTTATCTCTTCTCTCTTTCGTTTTCCATGTGTCTGCTGACTTGCAAGTAAGAAAGAATATGGTCGACTGGGGGAAAATGGTAGCTTGGTCCTTCTCTCACTACCAGAGAACTCCTTATTCAGCTTCTTCATTGCATTTTTCATGACCTTCAACTTCATCCCAACTCTCTGCATACCTATCCTGATAGTAGAGCTTATAATTTTGTGGATTTTGGCATGGTCAGCTTAGCAATTTAAAAATCAAAATGGTCTTCTAATGTTATCTGAGGCAATATCAAAATGGTTTTCTATTGTTATCTGAGGCAATATCAAAATGGTCTAAATTTATTTCTAGTTAATTTCATATAAACCAAATGCAAATGAGAGGTATCACTAAGCTTTTTGTTTTCTTTTTGTTGTTTGCATGTTAGAGATTGTAGACTTTTTCATGCATAGCATCTTTTATTACCTAGCACGGATTTAAGGTCTTTTGAGTTTAAGATATAGTGGTTGTAAATCATTGTCGGGGTATCTTATACCCCTAAATATAGTTTTTCTTTCTTGGAAACCCTAATGACATGCCAAGATAAGTTGGTGGTTAACATAAGGCCAGTCTTCTCTTCTTTAACCCCCCCCCCCCTCCTCTCCCCCTCCCCCTGGCAAATCTTCAGTGTCATATTGATGTTGCAGTTCATCAGACAGATGTGAAGATGGCACATAGATTTTAAATTTAATCACGTTCGTAGTGCATCAAAAGGGGACTTCTGAAGTTTTCTACTACAGCTGAAGCTTGTGTTGCTTCATAATTTGTCCATTTGTGGGCAAATGATGGGAGAACATTTATGTGACTCCCATCTTCTTCCCTATGTTCTATTAGCTTCTTGCAACATCCTATTGCTGATGACCACGTTGCTCATGAGTGTTCTCCTTGAATCATAATTTACCTTCAGAATATTGTCTTTCAGCTGTGACTTCTGTGGCATCCATGTGTGGTTGTTTGTCAGATACCTGCTTGTGGCTGGTGGCCCTCGGGTGTGGTATTGTAACTGACTACTCTTGAAGAGGAAGTATGTAGATGTCTAAAATCTTGGTTTGTTTGAAAAACTTCCTCACAAACATAGTTGTTTTCTTAAAAATAGAATTCTATTGGCGCTTCTCCACATGTGGTTCAATGGTTGCGGGATTTTTGGGATTTGAACATTGTGTTAAATTTTTATTGAAAATTGATTTCAGGTTCGTTTTACTGTACTTGAGGAATGCTTACCAGTAGCAGAGGAAACTTTCAGGCAAGCAATAAAGAAAAACTATTACACCAGGGGCAAGTTCCATTGCCAATTATCCTCTGAACAGGTACTTGGGCTGATTTGCATTAATGGATATCCCAAGCATTTGTAAGTGTCGTCTCTTCAGTTTTCTTGTGATTCTCATTACCGACAATTTGTTTCTAATTGATAGGTGAAGGACCTGTGCAAGCTTTTCAGTACTGCAGGCAAAGGGTCCAGGTCCAAAGACACACAGCTCAGACCTGAGACCGATGTGGTACCCAAACGAGACAGAGCTAAGAGGCATGGTCTGGATGAAAGAAGACGTCCTGATCGTGCTCGACAATTTGAGCCGGTTGAAGACCGTCGGTACCGCGAGCAGGTTGAAGATCGTCGGTACCGTGAGCAGGCTGAAGATCGTCTGTACCGTGAGCAGGTTGAAGATCGTGGGTACCGTGAACATCCCCATTTGCATGGAAGGGGATTGATTACATCTACTTTGATTCCATTAGCCCCTCTTCAACCTTTACCACCACCTGTTCAATCTTATGCATATAACAGGACTTTGGGAAGAGATCCTTATGGACAGGACACAGTGATACAGCATAATGATTCTTACAGGCAGAGGCGATTGGTGGAACTCGCTGATCCTTATAGGCGGGACACTGTGATAGGCAATCCTGATGTTCACAGAAGACGAGCATTGGTAGAGTCACATGATCACTACAGACGGGAGGGAATCCCAGAGCCTCGTGAATATCATCAGCCTCTGAATTTGGAAACTAGACTCCAGGTTGCTGGTGGAATTAATGATTCATATGTGCCATACCGTGAGCGTCTATCATACCATGATCCTCCTCTTAACTCAGTGCGCTCCCAGCCTGAGTTTAACCCCTCTCCAGCTGGTTTGCGATCAGAATACCTCCATGGTGGTACATCTACTGTGTTCAGTTCTGCCAGAACCATGCTTCCTGAGTACCGTTCATCTGCAGCGGGTCCTCTGTACGAGCACCCTCATCGACGTCAACATCGTTTTTAGGTTTACAAAAAAGGTACCATCACGTGAGGTTCTGGTAATCAGAATCATGCACAGCTTAAAACTTGAGACTTATCTAAAATGTTATGTTAGTTCTCCATTCTTGCTGTAAGCAAGAGATTTAGTAGGAGATGTTATGCTTGTGTTTTGATCGAACTTTTAGATCAAACTATTATTTCCTTTCAATGGAGACATACCTTATGTGACAATGTTATCTTTTATTTTCTGTGTTGCGTATTGCTCAAGTATGTTGTAGGCTAGAAGACCACTGTTAAACGACCACGACTATAGCATGTCGTAAATGAAGCACACTGAATGGGTGTGCTTTGAAACTTATAGACTTGTAGCCCTTTTAAGACCTTTTTTCTCCAATTCACTACACATTTCCCCTATAGTTGATCCGTCACAGAATGAGGTATATCTTTTGGAGATTATTATTACTATATAGCCTTACAAAATCCTTTTCCAAAAATTTTAACAAAAAAGTCATTATTGTTGTCGTTGTTCCCTCTTAATTAAAAATACTATTGAAAATTCCTTTCATGGTATGGTTGGTGATCCATAATTCCTCAACATCCTTTAAATGGAAGGTTGCTTTTTTCACATGCATTATTAGTAGTATATTTAAGGTAAATTACGTTAGGACAACACTTCATGATTATGGATTTAACTCATATATATCAAATAAGTTTTACACTTTTTTACATGATTGATAATTTTTAATATGTATAGCATGTAGTCTGGTTTCTTTTTAGGTTAAGTACTATATATATATTCCATATTTATGAACACGGTTTTGTAATTGTCACTTAGGTAACTTGATAGTGTAAAAATTTTAGTATTCTATGATTAGTGTATAAAAGTTAAGCTCTACATTTCAATCCTTTTAGAAAATGTGTAGTTCTTTTTTTAGTCTTTGAGGGACCAAAGTTATAAATATGTACTTGTAGGTTAGTTAAGTTGGTAGTTGGGTCCTCAAGTAGACTTGGATATAATATGGGTTTTGCTTCAAGAAGAAGAGTTTTTAATAGTATGGTCCTAAAAATATGTTGACAAAAAATAAAATAAAAAAAATAGTATGGTCCTAAAAAAAAAATGTTAAAAACAAAAAGTAGAAAAGGCAGCATAACAATTTTTGCTTATTTAAGAAACCGCAATGGTCCAAATGAGAAAGTTTGATGGCCACACATGCTCTAACAATTCTAGAGATTTTTCTTTATTGTAAATCAAAATTGAAGAAACACTAGAAAAGATGACAATTTCACCTTCTAAGAAAGAGTGTAGATAATCCTTGATTAGTGAATTTACATTTTAAGTATGTAGTCTCAAACTAATCCTTGATTAATGAATTTACATTTTAAGTATGTAGTCTCAAACTAGTGGGCGTCTTTGCTAGAAAGCGAATTGCCTATACAGTTGAATTTTCTTGAATTCTTAACAATCAAATTTCAAAATAAATATCGAACAACGGACGGCAGGTAAAAAAAAAATAGGAGAGAGGTGGCATCAAAGTGGAAGATTGTGTGTGGAGTGGGAAGGATCCATGATAGTTGGGGAGCATGTACTAAAATGGTCCTCAATGAAACCAACTCCATACCAAAAAGGGCTATTTGGTATGAGCATGCCTATATTGTGTATCACACAAATTTTACTACTATTAAAAAAGAGCTTATGTTTTGTACATTGATAATAGAAAAATTATTTATACGTTCATGTTTTATTTTATATAGATAATTATAAAGAAAATCTTTTATTATAATTTTAATTGATTGATTATTTGAGAAAAAATGTTATATGCAATCTACGGTCATATGTTTTTCATGTTGACAACGTCTTTTATATCATCCAGGTATATAATTGAGCGTTTTGTAGTTTTGTATTTTTTTTAAGAAATTTTTATTTTTGCACTGAAAAGATCTTTATTTTTACACATAAGAGATCTGAGAAGACTATTTTCTTCTATACAAATTATAAGAGGGCAAGATATTTCATTTCCTCACTAGCTAAGATTATCTAGGAAAAATGAATATAATACCATGTTACTATTGTAATTAAAAGTAACACGTTATATTATTATCTAAAATGAAACAAGATTTTTTAAATAAATACACAAAAGTTGGAACAAGATGTAGTAGTAAACACATACCAACTCCTAAAAAAACAGTTTTTAAGGAAGGATTAGAATGCTATTAATCCTTGGGATAAAAAGTTTGCTAGGTACAAGAGACATGAAGTCTCAACTTAAAATTTGTTGACAAATTAAACCAATGAGTCTTTAAGCTTACTCTTTCTATTTCATAATTTAGTATCATAATCACGACTTACTTTTACTATTTCATAATTAGCAATTAGCACTACACAATGTCTTTCTAGACATATAGCATAAAGACCTCCAATTAATTGAGATTAGAGATCATTTAGATATCATTCACATTCTTTGTAACAATAGTTATTTTAATTGGCGTTAAGTTAAAATCTACTTTATTTTAATCCATGCTAGTAATGATATATTGCTTATATTGTTCAAAATTTAATTTCTTACAAGTGCGTCAAATTTACTATTTATAGGTTGCAAAGATATTACATTATACAAATAAATATGGTTTATATGTCCTCTCATCCTTATATACCTAAGTTTGTTTTAGCATTAGGAGGTTGATATGGAGTTTTGACATCACTATTGATAATCTAGGAAGGATTGGTGATGGAGTTGTTGATTAAGTTACCAAGATAGGTGGAACTTAAATTTGGTGGTGCTATTATTCATTGTTTTGAGTTCTATTTGGGATTATTTGAGGTTCGAGGGTAGTTAAATTTGAGTTTGAGAGATAGAGACATTATCTGTCAGAGGTATTGAATCTTGAAGTAGACAATATTGTTGATGTCGTTGTCACCATTCAAAAATGGATGTGATGATATTTATCTTATCGCACCAAGACAAGTCAGTCTAAAACCCGAATATAACGATAAAATGCGGAAGTAATTCAAGAATAAAAGTCTAACACCATAAAGTAACGTGGAATCATAATCAACTTAAATAAACCCCTAGAAATATGATTGTCACGTGTACAACCTCTAATGTATTACAACAGATTTGAAAAAAAAAAAAAAGTTTTAAATGATATTGTCTCTAGAGTAGAACAAGATCATAAATAGGAGAAGAGAGTTCGCTGAGATGACAAACAACTACCTCACAAATCTCCACAAGAAGTTTCGGACAAGAAGAGAAGGGGAATAATCACAAAGATCCGGCTCGTAACCTCAGGGGCGGCTCAACATAATTTGTGGCCTAAAGCGAAATTTTTATTAGAGGCCTAAAATCTATATAACTTTTATCTATATCTATTTATTTTGCTAATTTTCTAGATATAAATTACTACTTAATATCTTTTATATAAATGATTTTTCAAACACTTTTTTTTTTAATTATTAGTTTTAAGTAAGATTTTATCAATTC
>JAJOOD010009752.1:0-16952 GCA_029582525.1 Solanum tacnaense | reverse complement strand
TGCTGATCTAAGACAGATCATGAGAAATAGCATCCATTTCTCTCTCTCCCTCTCATTCTCTTAAAGGAGTAGGTCAAATAGATTCCCTTCATCCCACCCCCACCCCCACCCCCACCCCACCACCCACAATTAAAAAATAAAAGGAGAGCAAAAGGAAGAGTTAGAAACAACAGAAATTGAAGAATGTAAGAAACATATTTTCTCATAGAATCTATGTATACCTCAGAAAGTAAAGCAACAACAACAGCAGAAATGCAGGGAATTTCCTCAGCTAGTTGGAATATAACACGAATAACAGTGAAGACTTGTAGATCTTTCAACTGCAACCAATTTGGCAAAGGTCAGTGCAGCTGCTTCCTAGATAACTCACTAATCAGAGTAAAAATGTCCTCAGCAAATTAGACAGGTGAAGAGTTGAGGCACTCAACCTGAATGGGTATAGAGGCAACCACTGCATCAACTTCTATAACAATATTAGGATCACCACCCCATCTGAGGTCAATATCCATAATAATTTGACCCTTTTTAAGGTTTTGAACTCGAATACCTGCATTAATTAAGTATTATATATGCTTCCAAAGAGAGAATCACACATTATTAAAGCTTAATGTTGGAGGTAACCTTAAATAACAAGACTTCATCTTTACCAAAGAAATGTCCTATCTAGATAAACTAATTTAATTGCTCAGGAGTATGAATTAATTAGCAACGGAGAAATCACTAAGGATTTGCTTATAGATTCTCAGCTAGAAGGTCTAATAAAAAAGAACATAACAAATTATTTGATAGGTTTATGTTGCTACCTTCAATCTTAGGAGCTACAGTTCCCAAGGACAGTTTGCTGAACTTCAATGATGAAATTCCAGGAGGTCGATAATCTTCTAAAATAGGTTCAACAGAGTCTTTTATGATAGCTTCTCCTGCCTGCACAATGACATATATCAGAGATCAGATTTATGGTGTCACAACATGGAGGTTGAATAATACACACTCGCTACCACTACAAGGAGCGAGTGGTAACTATCAGTGTCATAAAATTCTTGTGCACGCTATCAGTTCTTATAGGAACAAGTTCTCTAATACTCAAGAATTAGTAGAATACTAAGACATGCCGACAATATTGAAAGATATATTCTCTAAAGAGGAGAAAATATTTAGGGATCATTTACTTATTAGAAGAGACATTTTTACTCAATATGCTGATAATCAAAGAGAACTTCCAATATAATTAAGTACATCATACCCACAAAGTTACAAGACCTGTTACAAAGAAAAAAAATGCACAGGATACCAAAGTTAGGTGTAAAAGCTTACATCAGCAACAAATGGCCACAGTTTGCTTAATTGTTTGTTCAACCATTTGACCTGCCACAGTGAGACAAATATGAGAAAGATCCACTGCTGACACTGTAAGATCAGGAGACAACATCTGCAATGTCTTTCTCGGGTTCTAACATTATGTTCATGAACTAAAGTCATCTTACCTCCCTCTGAAAAATGTCATCATGTAATCTCGACTCCCTCCCTCCCCCTTCCTCCCAAATGAAAAACAAAAAAAAGGTACTACAGTCCTAATCATCAGATTCCATAAGTATAACCTATCTTCATTAACTTTATCTCTTAAGCTATAAAACACTTTTAGTGTCTACACAATAGAGATGAAACTTTTATGCAGCTGAGAAAAGGATTAACCAAATCTTTCTTCACATGAAAACGATGATAAGACTCACTTAATCAAGTGTGGTAGGAGAAAAGATATCCCTACAAGTTTCATTGGAACAATTAACATACAGGAGTCTGCATGTTGATCTGATATTTCTGTTAATTTTAAGATATAGGAAGATTTCATTGATCTAGTTTTGAAATATGATGGGGTTAATGACACAATAAGCTCTTCTGTCAAGGTGTTAAAAACATCCATTCACAATGAAACAGATTGCTTGTGTTAAATATTGCATCAAATGTTCATGAGACATTGTAGAGTTAAATTAGTCAGTATTGTTGGTTAAAAGTTATAACAAAAGATGACAGACTAAAAGATTTTCAGAGCTATGAACTTTAAAGATCATATGCAGGAGAAACCGGAAAAAGTAAAGCTAATATCCAACCTGTTCAAAGACTGGGAATGATATCCATTCAGGGAACTTATCGCCACATATTTTCTTTAGATCATCCCTGTTCAGGGAGGCCATTAGTTTTACATCCACTGCCTGTAAAGAATTAAAATACAATGAATAGATAAATACCAATCTTTCAGAAAGGAAAGCAACATGCATATTTGCAATTTAAATTTTCTGTTCAACAAGCATGATGAGGATCATCATATGAATTTCGACGTCTACTTTCAAAGCAACCACAGTAGCCAGTTCTTACTCTTGTAGCAAAACCACATAGGGAGCTAGAAACTGGACTATCAATACATATGGAGCAAACAAGAGAATCAAGCAGAAAAACAATTTCTAAGTTATGCACAAGCAGCAGTAGAAGTGAATAACTATTCGATTAAAGAAATTTTCGCTACAGCCTAGCCACATTACAATAATTTGATATAAATGGATCAATCCCATGTGCAGAGTCTGAGAAATCTATCCATTTTATGTTATGACTAGCAACTTTAGATAGTGCATGGCTTCTTAAAGGTCCTCCATATACTAATTTCTGACAATCCTAACTTGAAAAACTGAAACTGTTTCACAACTGTCACCATCAATCTCTTTTCTACTAGACTATAGGGGGCGGAGCCAGGTAGGGTCAAGGGGTTTATTCATGGTTAAAATCATTTTCTATATATACATAGTAGATGTTGAACCCGACTTCTTTATATCTATACTTGTTCATAATTTGAATTCCTTTGTGAAAATCCTGCTCCGCCACTGCACGTGAGTCGTGAAACTTCATATTTGTGTGTATTTTGTTTTAGCAATGCACTAGTCCATCAGAAGTACCAACTTGAATTTAATTCCAAAACAGTCCCAAAATCAAATTAGGCATTTCCAGCTCTAGAAAAATTATTTGGAGCCATGTCCCATCATAAATACCAACTTAAACTCCAAATTCAAAAACACACCCACCCCCAAAATCATTTCAAATTGAGCCTTGACAACACTAAACTATTAACGAAAGAAGTCGAGATTACGATAATCCAATAGATGAAACTCTTACCTTTGCGATTCGTTTGCGGCTTCGATACCTCATCATATGTTGCCAACCAGCCATTATACCGATCCCGAAGATCATCCCCATCATAATCCCCGAAATCAAACCCATTTTATATAAAAACAATGACAAATTAAATTCTCCGTAACTACAAAGGATCAGAGAATGCAGAAATCAGAGGGAGAGAGAGAGAGAGAGAGAGGAGGAAGACGGATTGGTGTAATTGACGCGTGGAAATCAAGCAGAAAAAATAATTCAACCTCTCAAACTGTTGTGATTCTAAATGATTTTTTTGGATTGGGAGCTGAAAATGGAAGACACGAGCCAAAAATTCGAAAGGTAGTTGAGGGAGTTAGTTAGTTAGGGGTAAAATTGTCAGTTTGTTTTAAAATTGGATGAGCTGGAAATTTCTTCTGTTAAAATAAAACTTCTTATATCATTTTTCTCTTTTATCAACTCCTTGTAGGGACGGAGTCAGGATTTTTAGTTTATAGATTTTGGATTATAATTTTTTGGGAAAAGACTCAAATTATCAAACTTAGACAAAAGATTTATTTGTGTCATCTGTTAAAAGTTTGACTCATCTATGTCATTTCTGTTTAGTGACTCATCTATGTCATTTCTGTTTAGAAAAGGTTCATTGATGTCATTATTTATTAACTAAAATAGTTTCCGTTTTGCAAAATCACGTGATCAATTATGATTCAACCACGTTAGTAATTAAATCATTTTTTTAAGGGAAAAAATTCAAATATTCCATCAAACTTTGAGAAAAAACTTATCTATGTTATCCATTTAAAGATTGACTCATTTATGTCATTTCAGTTAACAAAATATGTTTAATGTACCAAAATATCCTTTAATCTTTTAATCCTTAACATATCATGTAAAATGTTGAAATTAAAAAATTAACAAATTAGAAAAGAAACATTCTTTTTAAAAATAAATAAATTGAAACAGAGGTAGTACACACTCAACACTGTAACACACACACTCTCTCTCTCTCTCTGGAAATACCATCCCAAAAAAATTAAAATAAAGCAAAAGGTAACATCCACTTCCCAAAAAAAAAAAACCCTCTTCCCTTTCTTGACAAATGTATACAAAGAGTTGATTTGTCCTTTACCCAAAAACAAAACCAATCAGGGGAGCCAATGAGTTGGTGCAACAGCAAAAAAATCTTGTAACAGAATAACAAATTGAATGATTGTTGATTCTAAACAGTATACATGCCCTTCACTTTAACAAAAACGACTGCATCGTTACCTGTCAATAATACAACATACCCAGGGTAATCCCATAAGTGGAGTTTGGAGAGGGTGACATGTATGCAACGGTAACCCCTACCTTGTGAAGGTAGAGAGGTGGTTTCCGAAAAATGAGAGATATTAACAATAATTTGCACCATGCTTTCAAGATACCAGTCTGCAGACTATGCATCATATCCATCGTCCAGAAGAAAATCCTTTTTTCTTTGAAGGAATGGCTAATCCCAGCTCTTTACATTGCTCTTCATCCGGTTGTGAACTCAGAAATCCAGTCCCCATGAAATGTACTGATGCTGATGCATCCTCAAGTTTTCTATTCAAACTAAAAGATGTGGAGAGAAATGATTTTGAACTAGTCTTTGATGTTTTCTTTACTGGCACGACATCCAGCTGTGCTGATTTCAGAAATCGCTTGGTTGCTGCTTCCCAAGAAAGTTCATGCCTTTGTTTATCGGCCAGTGGAGCAGGCTCATCAGCTAATGCCATGAGTGTAGCTTTAACAAAACCTTTACCATCATCATATGTTCTGCAATTTTGGAACTGCATGAAAAACTCATTTGATGGATGGTTGGCGCATACAACTATTTTGCCCATAGCTAGTGCTTCAGCTGTGGTTGTACAAACTACATCCGTGGTGCTTGGATTTAGAAGCACTTTATAGCTGAAATCAAAGAGAGAACAATAAACACAAAACGTCATTGTTAATGATATGAGAATGAAAACCAACACCTACAATCAAAGTACTTAAACTCCGCTTATCTAATGCTTCAGTCAGCAAACAGACTTGTGTGTTAAAACTAACACAAATTGTCAAGGTACTTGGCACATGTAAAGAAAGAACAAGATAAAGAATTTGTTATCACTGCATTAATTGTCCCATGAACATATTTGTTTTAAAAGAGAATGCCTTGAGAGCTCCTAAATATGCCACTTTCCTCAAAAAGAAAATATCCAGGATGTCTTTCATTTAAATTTTGAAATATACAATGAGACATGAAGCCATTTAAGACCAATTATATTCTTCATTATGGCAAAGAGTAAACATGGTCTTGTCAGTCTGTTTCAAACTGTCACAAAAACTGGGAGTCACTAAATCTCTTGGCATATATTCATTTCAAAATGTGCATAGACCAACGACACATCTCTCTCTCAATAAAAGTGGACTTTGCATATTGAATCAAGATAAAAGAGCTAATAATAACAAAAACCAAATCAAGAACAGTATTAATTCAAAACCCGTTATGTTCATGAAAGGACTTCTTGAGACTCATCAAATCTCTTAACATATGTTCATTCAAATTCAAATGTGCATAGACCAGAAAAACATCTCTCTCTCTCTCCCTCTCTCCATAAAGTGGACTAAAAACCTAAAATAGAATCAATACCAATAGCAGCAAAATCCAAATCAAGAACAGCAAAAGTTCAGAACCCGCTTAGGGAAGAAATGAGGGATTGATCAGCTAACCTGACTAGATTCATATAACCTGTTTCCAAATGTCCTAAATGATTTTGACTTGTTTTTCAAACCCCAATTCCTTCTCACTCGCCTCTAGTATCAGTACCTTGGTTGGTCACTAGGATATTTCAATTTTCTAAGTTTCAACAGCCCAAGGGGCACGAACTAGCCTTGGAGCTTGGATACAGTTAAGATCCAATTTATGCATAACTTTGAGATTTGTTTTCCTTCACCAATTCTCCATTATTTACCTTTCTTTCTTTTTCTTTTTTGGGTGTACAGAGTAGGGGTAGTGGCTGATGCTGGGTACTTAGGAACGTCGCGTTTGGAATACAGATTACACAGACTCCAGGGAAGAAGTAAATTTCCCATTCTATCAACGCAAGTTTCTAATTACTTAACGGGCATTGAGCTGAGAACACTTTTACTTCTTTTAATAGCTTCAAACCATGTCAAAGTTTTTTGAGACTCCACATAAGTATTCTCCACATTTATTCAGAAAGAGAAGTAAACAAGTCCTACCCATCTATATCCTACACTAATATGCTACCTTAAAAGACAATTCAGACACCTGAAATTGATTATACCATTCAAATCATGTTTCTCACAAAATGTACAACCAGCTGCTGCTTTTTTTCCAATAATACACTGCCCTTCATCTTATATTTGAATGTCCACCTCAGTCTGGAGTTGACACCAACATTAAGATGAGAATCCAAAATGTGTTCCTTACAGTTAACTGATGGGACATGGAGGCCGACAGGTTGAGTTTTTTTTTTTTTTTTTTGAGAATTTTTGTAAAGGGAACCTGCTACCTCCCACCAGCACAGGTACCTGGGTAACTCTGAAAACAAGTAGAGTTTTTAAAATAGAAAAAGACATTTGTTCTATTAAAAAGTAGAAAAGAGATGCGCCAATTGTGCAACAAAGTTAGTGTGTTATCGAACACAAGGAGAACAACTTTAAAGAAATCTCAAGTTTTCAACAACTTGTTCTACATCACTTGTATTCTGAAGTTGAGTTATTTTTGCCTATTCCAGAGTGTTAACACTGTCCGATACCACAGGTAAGAGTTGGATGGGGCGGGGCAATAGTAGACAACAATAACCGCCATTTCTACAATTGCTATAGTGAAGACATAGCCAAAGCATAAAAGTTCTAAGATAAATTTACATCTCATATATATCTTAAATATCATGTAAAGATAAATTATATTATTTTATTTAGTGTTGAAAACCTAGGGACGAGACATTAAGGATGCTAGGATAATGAAAAAGAATAACCACAACCATAAATTGTGTACATAAGTCCAGATAGAAAGATACTCTTGGCATTATGTTGTTATCTCCTTCTCTCTTGATAATTGAACTTTTTTTATAAATCAAATTTATCTCATTATTAACACATTAAATGGTATTAAATTATTTACAAAGTGAATGAGTGGCTCAACAACATCTTTTAATCAAGTCGTCCCAATCTTCCATACATAATGGTATCTCCCTTTACACCAAAAAGACGTTCGAATAGATACAGCAGATGCACATCCATCACGCACAATGGGAAAAATACCCCACATAACCCCTCACAGATAGATATATAACAAGAGTGAAAGAGAAGTTTGATAGTAGTATGGAGCTTTTGAAGGAACTTACTTGTGAAATAAAGGATCAGCATGATCACGTGCAGGATGAACCCTAACTGTCAATTCCAACTTCTTAAAAGCCACCTCAATTTGAGCAGAATCCTCACCGCTGCCATATAAATCTATCTCCAATCCAGCAAGTTCCTTTTGATGATCACGTAAGAGTCTAAGTAGCTCCTTGTAGCCTTTACTCCACAACATCTTACCAATGTAGTAGACACCTTTGCTGAAAGCTTGATTATCATTTTGCTGTTTCTCTATTGTTTTCATCCCAATCTGAAGAAACTTTGGATTGACTCCGTGCACATTACAGACCAGGGATCTTGGGAGATCCTGGGTGGCAGCAGATAACCTGATGACCTATCAGAGCAAGAAATTGCAATTATTTGAGCCATTTCATATCAAGTAGGAGAAAATCACAATCAAAGTTATAACCACAAGTAAGGCCATTGAATCTCACAAAGTAATTTCAGATTCATAAAGGAGTCTAAATTTATCAAGGTAAAACCAATGTCTTTGCCACTACACTATACCATTTACTGGTGGAAGAGCATTCGTTTCTCAAGTCCATCAGATCTAGGGTGCATAACAAGAGAAATTATATGATGCATCTGATAGATGATGATGGTCAACCTTATTTATTAGTAATATTATGAACAATGTATTTGAGCTTCTCTTTTGTTCTTGTAGCCTCTTTGAGGAACTTTTGAAGCAAGAAACAGGTATTGATACCCTTTGAACTTTTAGCTTAACCAGCACTTCTAGCAGTCAAGTGGGCTATTTCTGGATGAGACCATATTTCAAGGGTACACAAGACATAAGAATGTTGCCCTGGGCAAATGAAAAATAAAGCAGGACCTGTTGCACTATGTCTAGCTTCTTCCAACATCTTAGTTGAATAACAAAATTCCACTCGTACTTAGCTTATAAGAGTGCAGCTGTCTAAGTGGAAGACTTAAGTTGTGGAAGCCTGGCCATTGTCTGGTACAGGAAACCTTTTAAGAGGACTAGATTGATCCCTTAAATGTCAAAAGATATACCTTCAGAAAGAAATACTCAGCTTAACCTTAAGAGCTCTATTTCTAGACAACGGAAGTTTGCTCAGAGCTTCACAGTAGTATTTGAAACTTAAGATCGTTACAAAAGAAAGAAAATTAACAATCCCACATTGAAGTGACTTCAAAGACTTATATTTCACCTAAAATTATATAAAAACATGTACTTGCACCTGCCCTCCTCCTTCCTCGTAAAAAATCTAGATCATCATAACCAACAAATTAGATAACTAAAATGAACTATAGCATGAGCATCATACCTTGTGGCAATAAAGATCGACAACCCAACTATTTATCTGTTTTAAGAAAAATGCCTCCACAGCATTCCTTTCTCTCTTAACATATTCCAAATAATTGGTGTGAACAATTCCTACAACCAGACGAAATTTCTTTTTCCATCTCTTTCCATGATGAAACCATGTAAGATGCTCAGGCTCCTCAAGGACTGCAACATCTGCTTCATCATCTGGGATGATTACTGTGATATCCCCTAAAGCAAGAATGCTCCTTTTATCCACAGAGAACTGCAGTTCAGAAATCCCAGTTTTACCTCAACGAGTTTGCCAGAAGTTACTATTGCAAAATTACAAATACTGATAAATGAAAACAAATAGAATAGAATAATTTGCATATCTTTCAGATCTTCATATCAAAATGTTATCATTGATTAAACAGCACTAATTCTAGAAGAAGATGAAATAGGAGGTTGAAAGAAGATAACAAAATTGTTGTCGCAATACAAAGTGACTACCAATTGCACAGACAACCAGTCAGATGCAATAAAATTATCACGATGATTACTGTCAAGAACCAATGATTTTAAAGCTAAAAAATATATCTTTACCTATTCCAGATATAAGCACACATGGAAAATCCTTCATTTTCCCCCAAGTTCAAGGACCCTAAATTTTCATGCAGCAGTCTAAATTTGTTGTTTTTATACTATAGACATCATTAACTTACGAAAAATTAACAGAAGAGAAAAAGATGAAATAAATACTAAACAACATTAAAAAAAGAAGAGACTTCATTAAGTTACAAATTTTAACTTCTCCATTCCCCAAAGTACAGGAAAGAAAAACAATGGAAGATCAGAAGCCGAGAGCTTGTATGCAACTTTAAAGGGAAAGGAAGAACTAGGATATTTTCTAAAACCTAACTTGGGGCACATTGTAATTCTGAGAGACCTAAAATTTCTTAAGGGGAAGATATAACATTTTGAACGCTTTTAGAGCAGCTTCCCTTGCTCCCAATCTAAACCTTCTGCATATGAGGGGAGGAAAAAAAGCAGCCAATAAACAAAAGAAAGAAAAAATGGCATGTTAAACAATTTGGTTGACATCAACAAATACGTCGAATCGAACATCAGTGCAATCGTCATTGAATACATTGAAGCAGTACTTCATAATGCTACATGGTAAGATATACACACAAATTTATCTATATATATCACAAGCTGAAGTATGTAAATGACAATCAGCCTTCAAATTCTAAGAGCTCAGTGTTTTTGGTATTATAAGCTACATTCATACTCAATCATATATCAGATCTTAGAAAAGAGACGAGATGAATCTTGCATTTCTTCTGATAAGTTGAAATAAATCTGGATTTACCTTTCCAGGGTAAAAACGTATGCTAAAATTTGATGCAAATCCAGTCCTCTCTTCCAACCACTGGCGGACACACTTTTCCTGCTCCAAATGTGAATTAAATTTGACACCACTGGGAAAAACATGTTCTTGATCTTTCAATGGAAGCCAAGGAATCACCAAGGTGACTTTTTGTTCACCATCTTTTGCAAGATAGGCAGCACGAAAGAGAGGATTAATGGAAGTTCCAGTTAGCCAAGGAATGCTTGCAGTAGTATATATAGCGATGTGATGTTTTTTGTCCATTTATGGAGGTAGAGTCAGATTATTTCTGGCTTCTTCACATGCCACTTTGAGTCAGGAAAGGGAAATTTCACAAACTTTCCTGCACAGCTGAATTTGAAGCTATTGATCAGTACTTTGCCAAATATATAAATACTAATAACATGTTTTCAATAAAGGAGAAGTGGAAGATATGAACAAAAGCAGGGAAGTTCAAGAAAAGTTTGATTTAAATGAAAAAATACACAATAAAATTTACATCAAATGCCGAAGGGTCAAATATGTTAGGTACCAAGGAGAGTTGTTCTATCACCACTGACTTGCAAACAGAAATTGTGGTCGAGATTATGGAAAACATTTTGTCTCGCCTACGTTGTTCAAACTACTGCATGCTTTAGGTGAAAAGAAGAGCAAAGGTGAATCCATGATTTAAATTTGATGTGTTCAATCTTCATATTCTCAACATTGAACTCATTGTAATTTTGAATTTTCTCAATCGAAAAATCCTTGAGAAGCAGTCACATGGTCTCGAAGCTCAATAGACAACTGGTCCACCCCTTACCCTTCTCCATTGATATACCAGGCTTTGTTTGCAGCAAGGCCTGAACCTGTGATTTGCGACTAACCCCACATCATGTTTTGCACCATTATCACTAGACCAAATCCCTAGTTGGCATTTTACTTTTGAAATTATGGGTCAAAACTAATATTTGCTTAAGTTTCAGTCATTTTTCACATGTATATCTTTATTTCATGATAAAACTAATGAGTCAGTTGTGCATAAGCACTCCATCCGCTTCTGACTAAGAGAGCGAAAACTACAAGCTCTAAACTTCCATGTCCATTTATTCCTTTCTTCTAAGTATAATTTCCTTATTATATACTAATACATGGCTGTAAAGATGATCTCCGCACGTCTAGAGAGCTTTCATAAGCTTCCATAAGAAACATCTCGAATCCTAACACTGATTGTTTGTACTTTCTATATCAAGAAAAGTAAGATTCATACTCACTCCGTCCACCACACAATTTCAAATACTAGAATCAAAGAGTTGTCAAAAAAAAGTCATTCTTTTTTAAACGAACTAAAAAAGAAAGTAAACATAGAGATTAGCACAATGGAATTGAAGAAAGTATACAACTTTCAAATAGAAATGTGTCAATACACTAACACCCATATAAAGAAACTAAACATTCTTTCGTTTTCCCAAAGACAAGAAAAGCAGAATTCATACCACAAAACAATTGATGAAACCTCAAAACTTCAATCAGAAATATGTCACAATACCCAAAAAAAAAAAAACACAAAAGAAAACCCCATTACATGAGAAAACAAAAACCCAGTTATAAAAAGTCAAAATTCAAACTTGAACCAACATAAAAAGAAAGGGCACATGAAATAGAACATTAGAAAACAAAAACACAGCCCACAAATAGGATTATTATTATTGCAACAACAACAAGGTTTCCAAGAAGAATCTGGAAACGTGTTTTACCTTAATTTTCCCCAACAACAAGGTTGAAGAAGTCGCTGGTTAGGGAATTTTCTTGGAGGAAAACAAATTAATTGAGTTGGAAATAGAGACATTATTATTATTGATTGATTGATTTAAGGGCTTTTTGGATCAAATGGAAGATGCGAATAATTAGGAGGAATATAGCAAGTGCTAATACTTTGTACCAATAAAAATATTCCTCTGTCAATCTTACTAAAAATATTTGTCTCGTATTACTTCGTCATTTATTAAATTAGGATAAAATTAATTATTTTTTTAAAAAAATGAGTAATTAATACTCCTTATGTTCCTAATTACTTGTCCAATTTTTCTTTTTTACTTCTCCATTTTGACAAATCAAGAAAGGATAAAAAAAAATTTACTTATTATTCCTCAATTAATTATTTTGAAAAGATAAAACTTCTTGAAAATCTTAAATTTTTAATTCATCCACTTCATAATTAATAGGGATAAAATGGCAAACTCATTAAGTCAATCATTATTTTCTTAATAGGTGTGTCAAATAAAAAATAGACAAGTAATTAGGAACAGATGAGAGTATGAACAAAAGGCAAAATAGCAAAGTTGATCAATTTATTAATGATTTTTTAATTACCGTGTAAAATAGAAAGTGTTCATCTAATATGGGACAGAGGTAGTAAAAATTTCACATAGAGGCACATGCTTGGCACGTGGAATGAGAAGTTGCATTAGTTTTACGAGTGTGGCGAAAGAAAGAAACTTGTATGGTAAGTATTCCTTACTTTTAATTCTACAGTTATAAGTTTGACTCACTAAAAAAAAAGGTAAAATTCCTTATGAATTCAGTTACCAATAAAAAGCAAAAAAAGAAAAAGAGAAATTCTGGGGAAAAAAAAGGTAAATTTTAATTTGTGAGATAGAAAATGTATTTTTGGTATATCATCAAGCAAAGAAATATAATTTAAAGCAATTGAGAAACAAAATAAAAGGCAAAGTGGTCAGGACAAAAATAGACTATGATTGACTAATTTTTATTTCATTAATTTATTTTTTTAATTATAATAAATTATTAAATTGGCAATTGGCATATACACCTAGATGGAGAAATGATTATGGAGGGTTATTGGTTAGTTGGTTTGATGAGGAAGGGCCCTACGTCCAGGCTATAACAATGAACAACACAAAGCTTGTGCTATGACCCACTCAAGTGTTGGATTTGTTTCTTGATGGATACATAGGACTATTAAATTTAGGTAAATCATATGTATTGATAGAAAGTCTAATTAGTTAACCTTATGACCAAGGTGATGATAATATAAGGAAAAAGACTTCAAGAGGAAGAAGCAATCACCTTCAACAACCATGAATCTAATATGTTAATTATGTGTCTTATATTATCATGATTAATTAGCATCCTTGTAGGGCTTGATCTAATTTATGTGTTGTTATTGATCGAGTTGGTTTTATGTTTCTCTATTGTCTTACTATCTGTCTTGCTATTTGCGCTTAGTGTGTCTGATGGGCTTCGTTTTGATCGACTTGATTTTACATTTCTTCATTGTTTTACAATTTCTGCTTGAAACTTGCGCTTAGTGTCCTTATTGGGCCTCATTTTCTCAAAGTGTTTATGTGCGGGAGATTCAAAAAATTGTCTTAGTGAATAGTAGGTAATTAAATAAACTTCAAGGATTTTCTCCATACCACAACTCTTTTTCAAGGAACAAATTTTTTTTCTTGAGTCTTTATTTAGTGTGTAGAATCAGATTAGTGTTTCCTTATGATAGATTGAGATGCGACTTTTTTAAGAAAAAAATATCAAGTTTAGTTTTAATTTTAGTCTTGTGTCACACTTCTCACAAGCACGATCACCAAAAATTTTGTTTGGCAAAGAATTGGGTTGAAAAGATTTTTAAAATGAGGGAAAAAGTGAATTCAAATCATTGAATCAATCTCTTGACATAGCTCGTATATTTTTTGTTTGCCTTTGTGATTTATAAACGGGAGTTATGTCATCCATTGTACTTTGTCAAAAGTCATCCAGTTTAATTGATTTCAAGACTAGCTTAAGACCTTGTTGGATTGTGATGCCTTGTCCGAGCCTAAGTTAAACCCCAAATCCTTAGTGATTATGATTTTTTTTCAATCTAAATTAATGGCGATTTATATACCGTACAAGTCTATGGTTCAATATGTGTATATACTTAAATTTCTTTGTGAGCGTGAATGATGGTATTTTGGGGACAAGCAATAATTTAAATTTTGGGGTTTGATGAGTTGATATTTTATCAATTTATTAGAGTTTTATTCATTAATTATTGTTATATTTTAATTCTAATGGAGGAGGATTATGTGGCAGGAGAGAAACTGTCTAAAGCACCGACACTAAACTTGAGAAATTTATCATATAATTAAAGCTAGAGATCATAGTCAAAAACTTAAACAATTGTCTAATTGTTATAGCAATTACCATAATTGACACAATTGTATAATTTTTGACAGAAAATGAGGGGATCAGAGAGGAGCTGGTGAAGGAGATAGTTAAACAATTGTCGAATTGTTATAGCAATTACGTACCATCATTAATTATTGTTATATTTTGTATCGTATCGTATTGTATTGCATTGTATTGTGTTGTGTTGTTTTAATGAATATATTGTTTGGATAGATTGTATCGTTCCTAGTCATTACATAATATTACACATCCTAATTTGAATGATAAACCTACAAGAAAAGAAAAGTATGGTACGGAATAGAGCTACAATAAAAAGGTAGGATAAAAGATGAAATATTATTATTAAATAATAAATCAAAACAGAATGAGAATAAAATATTAAGATAACGATGTGATCACATCAAATCATTCGTTACATAAAATGAGTCTTTTCATCGTCACCTAAATGAATTTAAACGGTACTATACAATAGAATTTAAGTAACAAGCAAAGCAAACACTGTGTTTAAACTAACAATATAATATGATACAGGTAACAACCATCCAAACAAGGTGTTAAAGTTGTCACATCTACTCAATAATTAAGATTTGTATCACTTTCTTTTTTTTTAAAATCTGGAACATTTCTCTCACCATTAATCACTTTTCCAATGTTTCGGGGATAATTATAGGTTAAGAAAAATCTAATATCTTGAAAGCAAACTACTAGTAGAAGATGGAATTAGATTGAAAAAAATGATCTAAAAAATTCTAATTTAGCTTTCCAAAAAGATAAGAACTGTTTTTCGAGAAAAACATTACAGAAAACCATGCACACAACAACAATAGTTAAATTATTATTTTTTTAGCTACGCAAACAACAAAGTGGTAATCTGCTTACGTATATCAACTCTTAAACTCTCTTCAACTTCAATCTATTACAATTCTCTCAAGTGTGTTACACTCTGCAAAATAAAAAGACAATTTTCGATAAACCTTCGACTTAAAGCAAGTCTATTGTTGTGTTTCGAAATTAGGGGAAACAAAGCTTCAACAAGTAGAAGCTTCCTGGCAAAGCTTCAAACAAAGAGGTTGGGCTGTTCACTTCATTGATTTGACTTCACTTTAACAAAGATTTTAAACAGAATGTTGACTTATAAAACATAAAATTGAATAATAAAAAATAAAAGACATCTCAAAGAGCAAAATAATCCATAAACGAGATTGAAATATGAAAGAAATTGAAATTAGCGAGTAATTAGAATAAAGTTTATCGATCACGATTAAATCAGAAACACGGACCAAATTATTCACACATCATATCTCATGACTGTAGAAAAAATACTAAAGGTGTAAATTAAAAATTAAGTTACTAAAAAAATGAGGGGAAATTTAAACTTTGCTTATTGTCTAATTTTATCTTACTGAAACCCATAAGATTAACTTTTTGACATTGCTAGTTGATTGCATCAGTTTAATCAAACGATATTTTTTTCCATTGTTAGTCTATATATATGGTAATTAAATTAATAATTTGTTTTCTAACACATCTCAATATTTTTGTAATGCTCTTAGATAAACTATGTAATGCAATGTACATAATAGATTTATAATATTGTTGGGTCCATTTTAGGCATGTTAATACATATTTAATACATTTGATATACCACTTGACTAAGGGTGAAGACCCTGTTGGAGTTGTAATTTCATCCGTTTTAGCTGATGGGAAAGATATGGGTAAAACATGTATATCATTGTATTCTACTACTTCTTGTATAACTTAATTTATATACCTATGTAATACATCACAATACTTTGTAATGTTGTTAGATATACTATGTAATACGATGTATATAATAGTTTTATAATACTGCTCAGTTCATTTTAGGCATGTTAATACATATTTAATACATTTGATATAGACTTGACTAAGGGTGAAGACCCTGTTGGAATTATTATAATTTTATCTGTTTTAGTTGATGTGGAAAATGGTGGTAAAATATGTATTTTATTTAGGGAAATTTTTTTAAAATGTCAATATTTTAGCATTTAATAGGATCTCTTAGCCACATTTTCAATATTTATTAAAGTGTCAATATTTTAGTTTGTTATATATCTTATTTATGTATTTCTTAATTTGTTTAATTTTAAAGAATACAATTATTTAATAACAGAAGAGAGAAAATCAAGGGAGAGAATATTTCAAAAAAAGGTAAATATCACTTAATTTTCTCATCAGTTACATTTTTTTAAGAAAACTCAAACGTGTGCCTTTTTCACAACGTATTTTTGTTTTTTTTTCCGGAATTTTGTAACCTTTTTTAAATCGTATTCATTCCAATATGTATATTATTTGTATTCATTATAGTTTTCATGTTGTATTTTGTATAATGAAACTTGTATTTTTTTTATTAGTTTGTATTCATTCCAATAGTTATGCCAAATGAATCTATAGTTATTTGAGAAACGTATTTGTATTCATGTAATTTTTTTCTTCAAAATCTTGTATCCTTTCTTAAGTTGTATTCATTCCAATATGTATTTTATTTGTGTTTGTATTCATTCTAGTTTTTATGTAGTATTTTGTATAATAATA
>JAJOOD010009750.1:0-10857 GCA_029582525.1 Solanum tacnaense | reverse complement strand
AATTTTATCTTTTTTTTTTTTTTACCTTACTATATTATATTTAAGATAGTCGTATTTTAATTCTTTTCATCATCAATGCTATTAAATTTCTTTTCCTAACATTTCTCAATCTCATCATTAATCTTAAATCACTCATTTTCCTTTATTTGTGGGTTTTTTTAAAAAAAAAAAATTAACTTAAGGAATTAGCTATTATAACTTTATATGCATTGTATTTCTCCTACTAAAAATTTATATCTATATCTAATACTAAGTTAAATGATTAAAAAAAGTAAGGTGACATATCTCATTGGATAGTGTTATTATTTATCCCCTTTTCTCAAAATTTTAATTTTAATTTTAATTTTTTGATTAAAAAAACTTGTAATTTTTTTAAATATTTTTCCGCACTAATTATTGACATTTATTACATTTCTTCAAATCTACCCCTCTTCTTCTCTTTCTTTCATCTTCCTTAAACAAAAAATAATATAATTTCCTCATTATTGTCATTTATTTTGTTTCCTTAAAATGTCTCTCCTGTCATTTTTTCTCTAAATAAAACTAACTTAATATATCCACTATTAAAATTCTGTACATAATTGTAAGTCTTAAATAAGGAAGAAAATCACGTAATAATATAGAATGTTAATATCGATTGAATAATAATTTAACCATCTTCTCAAATATTTATTTAGAATTCCTATAAAATTTCTTCACTTCATTTTTCCAATCATTAAAGTAATTATCATACAATTATGGTGTTAAATTGCATTTAACTTATTATTTTATACTTTGTCTTTTCAAATTCCGTATTTGATGATCAATTTCATCAAATATCTCTCTCTTTCTTCAATCTTCTTCCAATTTCATCAAATCCATCTCTCTAAATATATTTGTCTAACATACTGGAATATAAAAAAGTTTTCTTATATAATTATGAGTCTTAGATAAGGGAGAAAATCACGTAAAATATTCTCATATTTTTATTTAAAAGTCAAATAAAATCTCTTCACTTCATTTTCAACCATTAAAAATTATTATACAATTATGACTATTTATTTTTGTCAACATTGTGACTGTTAAGTGCATTCAAATTATTATTTCATATTTTATCCTTTCAAATTCACTATCCGATGGTCAATTTACAATTATATATATTATTTATAGTTTGTCGTTATCTAACAATAAATTTAAACAATACGATACAGTAAAATTTATAGAACAATTAAAACAAATATATATATTAAAATTAGCAATATAATATAACATATACTAACCATCCAAATAAGGGTAATATTTTAGAAAATACAATCAACCAGCACATAAGTTTCAACAATAATTATTTATCAATTGTATATATATATTATAAAATAATATTCATCTATTTACTAATAATTTTATAACCGCGCGCAGCTATATTCACTAGTTGATATATACATGTAAATCTTTTTAGAAAGTGAAGTGTAACGCCTTGAGAATGAAATGTGTTACAACCTACATGTAATATTCCCTCTGTTTCAAAAAGAATGACCTCATTTCCTCTTTAGTCTGTTTAAAAAAGAATGACTTCTTTCTTTTTTTGATAACATTTTGATTTTAGTTTTCCACGTGACATGTTTAAGGTCACAAGATTAAAGAGCAGTTTTGTACATTTGACATAACTTTAATTTAGGACCACAAGATTCAAAAATCTTCTTTACTTTCTTAAACTCCGTGTCAAATCAAACTAGATCATTCTTTGTGAAACGGAGGAAGTAGCAAATAAAGATAGTTTATTACATATAAAAAATATTTACATTAACGATGTATATTACTTAAACTGATTCATCGTCAAAATAGTGAGAAATTAAAGTCAAGTCTCTTTCACATAGAGATCAAAGCCAACTACTGTTTTTGTGAAAAGACATGCAGAATAATGCTTAACGAGTAGAAATAATTTTTGGTGTAACATCATATTTGTTACGTGTTAAGTCCGTGTGCATAAACGACACAATGGCCATATACTATTCATAAATTTGCATTATTTTTCTTTTTGAGAAAAATAGTGTTATTTGTCAAACTCTTATTAAAAATATAATTAGGTATGTGTCCTTGTCATCCACTCATTTTAGATATACTATTTAACGTTTTTAACAATTTTTTTCAAATTGACATTCATTTGTAATTATCGCAGAAGGTATGTTTTTCTTCTTACTAGCTAATTAACGTCTTTAAGATTGATTTGGATTATCAGTATCAAAGTATGATAAATCTAAATACTTTAAGAGATCTAGAATTGAATATTAATTAATCAATCTGAAGATATGATAGGATTACAACTAATATTCTAATAAATTTTGGTTCAAAAGTTTAGTGTTACGTAGATAACATGATATAAGATATAGTTAATAAATACTTTCTCCGTCTTATTTTGTTTGTCCTATTACTGAAAAATGAGACTTGAAGTATCTATAAATTATGGAGTTTTTATATTTGTGATTTTATGGCTTCAGATTTTCAGATATGATTTGTGAGAGATCGAAGAGACAGATTTGGTCCCACTGAACATGACAATTTGTTTGCAACAAATTTTAATGTACGGAAAATAAACTCCCACCATAAACAAAATATGAAGAAATAAGAATATTTTATTTATATATAATGTGATTACAATTATGTTTCTCTCTGAATGTTCTTTGTGAATCAAAATTGTTAGCTGCGTATTTCTCAAACATAGAATGTTTTGGAACTCCTTAAAAGAGTCCGGTCATATCTTGATTTCTTTATGAATATTCCAAGAGTTTATGAGATATTCGAAATGCCTTTTTAAAGGAATATATTACCCTTTAAATAGGTATGGATTAGGAATGACTTGACTTGGAGTTTAAAAAGTAAATAACATCTTTAAATTTTTTTATTTTAAATTAAAAATATGTCAAAAGTATTAAATTGTCCTTTAATTTTGTAGTTAAATGTGTCATTAAAAAATTGATATTAAAGATCAAAAAGAAAAAAAAAATCCTTTTAAAATGGACTAAAAATAAAAGTAGAACACACAAATTAAAATGACAGAAATACTACGGTACAAACACACTACTTATTATATTTATTTATTTTTTTAAAAGATAGGCTGACATTTATTTCTGTAACCTAACCAAATAATAAAAGAACTTTCGGCCATAATTGTATAAATATTATTCACCTTATCACCTATACACCGACCACCAGCATTCCTAATTTGAAACTATATATTAGAGCACTTCGTTGGCAAATTATTTGTGGAACACTGATCGTCGCTATCAAATTGCTAAGTTTTTCATTTAATTTTAGGTGGGGTAAACTCGTGAATCACAACATACACAAAGAAATTAAAACGTTCAATATCATCAAGATCTTATATTCAAGTGATATATATTATTAACCAATTACTGGACCATATTACATCTCGATTTTTCAACGATCTATGTGGAGCTACCTTAAATGTTAAGAAAAAGATTCATAAAAATTGTACGTGAATAAATTGCTCACTTCTCTATCACATTAAAGAAGGCTTTCTTTTTCCTATTGGGTAATTAAAGTCGATTCTGCCCTTTTTCAAAAATAAAAAAATAAATTGCTTTTTATGGATATTACAATAATACCCATTCTAAAATGGTTAGAATTATTTCTGCCCATCTAATTTGGATGAATTAATTATTAAAATCTAGGTAGAATCAAACTTGATCCTCATGAGTATCAAATCTAATCTTGATCTCAATATGGGATTTATTCTTAATATTATTTTATTAAATTAAAATAAATAAATAAATTGTAATGTTCAAAATTCCATAATTAATGGGGAAGAATAATTTGGTTACTTGGCATGTAATGGGTGCAGCAGAGAGAGTTCCTAAGTCTCTTTAACTGAAAAAACTGCCACATTATAACTATAAAAAAAATTGATTCTTTCAGTTAAATACTGAATTGGGCCCACAGGTAGTTTTAAGAAGCAAAAAACGGAGACGCCAATGGGCCCAATTTCACTTTTTGAGTAGTTTTGCCTGGCGATGATTCACCTGGGCCCACTAATCATGGCCCTT
Source organism: Solanum tacnaense (assembly GCA_029582525.1). Lineage (NCBI taxonomy): Eukaryota > Viridiplantae > Streptophyta > Magnoliopsida > Solanales > Solanaceae > Solanum > Solanum tacnaense. The sequence goes on along the minus strand of JAJOOD010009750.1, from coordinate 6,817 downwards.
TGGCCCAAAATGCTCCACCCACTTGTGCCACCTCCCCCACTCACTCTCCCTTTTAAGAACCTCTCTCAAGCCCTCCCCCCCCCTCTCACCCCCCCAATTAATCTCCAAATTATCCTTTTCTTTATTTTTTTCGTTTCGTGCTGGTCTTCTAAGCGGGTAGCTGTGTGATAATATCATAGAGAAAGTAGCAATTTCATGTAATATGGTCTGATTTCAATATTTCTATGAGATAGTGATGAGTTTTATGCGTTCTAACGATCACGAGCTTGAATTTTAATACTCTTCAACTATTACAGATTAGGTATTTTTAATTATATATAAATACTAACTAAAAAGGAACAAAATCCTCTTTTTATTTTTTATTTTATCTTAACTTTTGTCTAGTTAGAGAATAATTCCTTCGTGTTAATTCCTTAATCTTAACTTTTCACGTAACATTTTAAAGATAACAAGATTAAAAAATATTTTAATATATATATAATTTAAAACCACAAAAATTAAAAATTTTTGAACTGATTTAAAACTTTATATCAAATTAAAATGGAGAAGTATATGTATTAAAAGTGGGGTAGCTAATGTTGTTATGTTTCCATTTTCCTTAAGGGGGCCATCTTTGGTTAGTGTGTGAACCCAAAGTGGGAAGTGGGCCAGCTACACGTGTTGTGTGGCTGTAGTTCCATCTATACAACATTTTGGTCCAAACTAATTGCCACTACTTGTCGAGCCCCTCTTTCTATTTTGGTAAAAGAACAATAAACAATTTGCAACTCAAAGGTTTAAATCTTTCATTTGATTGAGATGTTTAATGATTTAAGTTGTAGGAATTTACTCGCATCAGATATTTATACATAATTAATGAATGTAAGGCATATATTATAATTAATTAAGATTAAAATTTATTAATTGAATATAAACATTTAATGTGAATAAGTATTTATCTGTCCATATATCCAACATAAGCTATTAAGATTGCAAAAGGAAAATTATAAAAAGAAGAAAAAGTAATAAGTTGGGAAGAGTCTAAAAAAGTATAGATTACATTTGTTTGTTTGTGCCTAGGCAACTTTTAGCTTTATCTTTAATTAAGGTATTTTATAGTGACTTATGTGGATATCTCTCTATTGCAAAACCATGTTCATCAAAGTGCAATTAGCCAAGTTCTTAGAACATAATTATTGGAGATATATATTGTAAAGTGAGAGATCGTACCTATTTTATTTTTATTTTTACTCCACTAATAATTATCAATGATGCTAATGTCTCTTTCAAATTTTCCCTTAATGCTTAGTGCACCTTGGCTTTTGGAAGGCTTCATTATGCTCTGCGCAACAATTTTTACATGACCTTTTTAAGTACATTAAAAAATATCTTAAAAGCCTGTACAATTTTTTTTTTTTTGTATAATTGATATTGTTTATGAATTAATTAACTAACATCCCATGTTACTTGTAAGTTGATCCTTTTTTATAATGTACACACTCACAACCTTATTTATATTACATGTTAGTATGTTTTTTCCGAATATCTGATAAGTATTATACAAATTATTATATCGTTGTCAAATTTGTTATACTGATATCTATTCAAAGATAATAAGGTAAAGATTATCCACATCTGAAGAGAAGTAAATTAATATAAAGACTTTTGATTTTTTGAATTATGAGATGATGCAATCAATAGGAAATGGAGTTTTTGCTCTTGAAGAATTTACACACCGCAATGTTTGAGAGAATTTAGTACTGTTTAATTTATCAATGTATCAAAACACAATACCTTATATGTTTTCAAAAGATAAAGGCAATATGTATCTTTTAGTTAGAATTTTTTTAATCTCGAATCCATAACCTTAGAATTAAAGATGAAAGATATTTATCATTCGAGCAATCCCCAGCAAACTAGCTTTTTTATCCCCCACTTTTTTCTCTCAATGTGAATTTTTGTTCGTTTTCTCTCTCTCACCCCCCCACCCCCCACACACACAGCCACAACAGAATTTTCCGGTACCCCTCTTACTCGGAGAAAAATATGTGCTATTTATTATAGTTCCTTTACGATTACTATTTCTTATGTTTACTTTTACCTTTTCACAATGATTTTTTCTTAAAGAAATAATAAATAAAATACTTATTGTATAATAATATTTATGTTAGTTGGTGTATAGTCTCAATTGATTTGGAGAATGAGTATTTAATATTAAGAGTCATTCCTCTTCGCCAATACATTTTAGTTTTCCTTTAATTGCTATTTTTTTCTTGGTCCACGCCCAAATAGAGTAGTCAATTTTCCTACTTCATCCTTCTTTGACGAAATGAATGTTGTAGGAGAGGTTAGGAAGGAGAGACTTCGCCAAAGATGTTTTGTCTATGCGCGAGGAAGGTCTTTTTCCTTTCTCCTTCTATTGCTTGACTAGGTTCACTTTGCACGAAATGAAAGGCATATGTGCAGGTAAAAAATGGCGCGAAGGAGAGACTTCACTAAAGATGTTTTGTCTATGCGCGAGGAAGGTCTTTTTCCTTTCTCCTTCTATTGCTTGACTAGGTTCACTTTGCACGAAATGAAATGCATATGTGCAGGTAAAAAATGGCGCGATTTTAAAAAAAATATTATTCTAATCTTTTAATATGCTAAAATGGATAGGTAAAAGTGAATAATAAAGATAAAACAAAGACGAAATACAATCATTATCCTTTTGTTAGGAAGGTCGTTAGTACTACTTATAACAATTTGACTCAACTTAGAAACTATTGTACTCTTGAAGCACCTACAATGTTTTGTACTAATTTCTAGTTTTTAATAATTAATATTTCACATGTTAAAAAAAAGAAAGAGAATTATCATATACTTGATTTCAACTAAACCAAATTAAATATGAATAATTAGTTCCAATCTTGATATATAACTCTAAGATGATTCCAAAATCTAGTTAGACTAAAGGTATCAGGTTCCTAATTAAATGATTAAAATAACACATGCATAATTGCCAAATTGATCAATTATATATTCTCTAATCATATACATAAAAGAATTTTCATACATTTGATTCATTCCCTATGCTCCACTACTCTCATTAATTCCCTTCTTCACAAAGATATTATTAAAAAATTCCTTCAACCCCCCCACCCTTCTTATTTTTTTAATTATTTGTAAATACATTTTTTTTTCATTAGATTTTTTCAAGATAAACTGACAGCACTGATATTTTAGCTTTTAGCCATCATAATAGCATGCTTCCATTTTTCAAACTACCAACAGATTTTCTTTAATTATTATTATAATAATTACTATTGTTAATCATAAGTAGCCTTTAGAATCAACGAAATTCCACTGATGCCTTTAAGTGGCTTTTCGAGCGCCAAGTCTCCAATTAATTAATATATTTAATAAGTACCTAACTAAGGGACTTCCTTTACCCCTTTAACGCATACAATCACTCGATTATATATAGTTACACTTCTAATTTTATTCACTACTAAAAAATAAGTTAAAATTAACGTACAGAGTTAAGTTCTTTTCTAGCGAACGCACTCAAGTAACGTCGAATTTCAGCATTTCGATTTCAAAGAACCAATGGACAGGGGTTGGTTTTTCAAAAATATTTAAAAATATAAATACTTGAAATCGAACTCAAGTATTTTCTATGGACTATGGTTTTGAATAATTCTACTACTCAACCTGTCAACCTCTTTTGATAAACTGCAGTTCTGCACTTCAGAAACCAAGGGACTGCATCGATTTTTCTTATAATCATATATTTTTATTTATTTATTTTATAAAAAAATGACGGAATGAGTGGGTTTTCCTTGGATTTTTTGGATCAACCCTATCCGTCAGTTTTTACAATGTTTTTAGTAGTGATTTTGCCTAATTAAAAGGATAAAAATTATTGGATCAACCCTATCCGTCAGTTTTTACAATGTTTTTAGTAGTGATTTTGCCTAATTAAAAGGAAAAAAAAATATTAGATCAACCCTATCCGTCGATTTTTACAATGTTTTTAGTAGTGATTTTTGCCTAATTAAAAGGGCAAAAAAAATACCTAACAAATTAAAGTACTTCTTGAACGAGTGAATTAGGTTACAACTCAAAATATCTACTAAACTAACTTTGACCAAATGAGGAATTGAAAATAACTTCAAACATGAACGGCCTTGGTTCTTTAGATTGATCTTTCTAACTAACATATGTGATTGTTTCTAATTAGTTTTGATCTCATAATTCTCTCAATGCATGTGTCCTCTACAACAAAATAACTAATGCAATGTATAAACCAGCATTATTAGCAACAATTAGGGGATAAACACAATGAAAAGGATATATCCTCACCCTAAAGAATGTAGGAGGTATGATTAGAAAATACGACTTTCCTTGAGTATTATCATATAACACGATTCAAATAATTATGCGTGAAAGTTACTTGAGGAGGTGCGAGAGGTTGGAAATCACAAATATAAGAAAGATAGAGGTATGCCGAAGAAATACTGAAAAGATTAGATGATTAGAATAGACATACTTAATTTCCAAGGATATAGTCATAGATAGGAAGATATGAAGGTTGACAATTATGGTAGAAGGTTAGTAGGTCGTCTTGCGATATCTAGTACCTCTTATCAGGACTCATTTTCACTCACACAATACATTAATGTTCTCCAATTTTAATATTACTTGTTGTATTATATTTTCCTTTCCATACTTGATTTTATTATACTTAACTTGAGCCGATGATCTATTGAAAATAACTCTTCTATCTTCACAAAATAGAAATAAGATTGCATACACATCACGCTCTCCATATATCTCACTTGTTAAATTACATTGATTATATCGTTATTATTGAAAGTTACTCCTAATTCAAATGCGATTATGTGGCAATTCTATCAAAGAACTTATAGAGCATGACTGTGTTCTTCACCAATAGCCAGCTCACCACAATGTCATTTCATTGTTTGTTGATCATCAAACTGAACTCAACAAAATATAATGATACCTTACAAAACTTTTTTGAAAAATAAATTAAAATTTAAAATAAGTGTGAACCGCACTGAAAAAAAAAACAAAAAAAAAAAAGGCTAGACTTAGATTAGTACCGACTGATAAAAAGTGTAATATTATTAGAAAAAGATAATCCAAAATCATTTGTTAGTCACTCTTCCACCAACAAGAAGCAAGCTGTCGGAAAGTACATTTTTTGACTGAGATATCATATACCAATGAAAAGTTAATTATGAAAAAATAGAAAAAAATACTAATAACAACAAAAAAGTATGAGCTGGAAAATTAATATTCGTGTCAAAACCGAGTTGGCAATCATAGTCCAATTGAACAGTTACATAAATATTCTTTTTTTTTAGCAAGGACCCTCAATTTGCTACTCGTGCTTTAAATAAACTCTGCTCTATTATAATAACCTGCAAATCACATAGAAGATATAATCCATACTAAACAAGTTAAGCTAATGTGACAAACTCGATTGAAAAAATCATACAAATGATATGAAACTTAGTGCCCTTATATGAAAAATCTTATGCTCAATCAACTTGATTGACCTTCACGGAAGTGGAAGTTACATGAATATTCTATTGACCAATAATTAGAGAACTCTTTGTTTTGGAACATGATAATTTAAAGATATATATACCAAAAAATAAGGATTTGATTTTATCAGAATTTTGTCAAGCGTGCACGTCCCTAGATTTGTTTAAATCCATATTGCTTCTATCATAAGATCTCACAAACCAATCAAAGTTGAAATGTGATTTGATTTGCATACAATTTGCAGATATAAAAAAAGTTTCACGTGCTTATATTGTAAGATACTATATGTACAATTATTCTTTATCACTTATCAGCCGTCATATAAATAATTAAAACAATACCACATTTCTTTAATTTATTTATCTCCTTTATCTTTGTCTTATATATTTTCTTTACATAAATAATACATTAATTAGTTCTAAAATTACTCGTGTTAGTACCTATTGCATATCATTACACTTCTTACTTGAAATAAGTAAGTGTCTTCCTCTACATTATACATAATTATTATTCAATTTCTCATTAAAAATTTGATCATTAAAGAAGATTATTCTTGAGAATAAGGCACCGTCACTTGGTGTAATAACACTAATTATAATTATATCTTGTTTAAACCAAATCAATTTTAATAGTCCAAAGGCCATATGGTCCCCTACCCAAATCTATCTTAAAAGAATATAATTCCCTTCTCCTTATATGAAATTAAAAAAAATGTCTTTTTCACCCCAAATAAATTTTTTAAAAACCAATATTTTATTCCCTAAATATACCATTTTGAAAGGAACAAAAATATCAAGAAGAAAGAATTTGGTTCTTGAGAATCTATTGATTTTGTTCATTTTTTAATTTTAATCTTGAGTGAGAGAGAGAAAAAAAAAAAGTTGACTAATCTAATTTTATGTGCAACTTTGTCGGTCATTAAAGATCAAAACAACTTGTAATTTTTTTTAAAAAAATAATTAACAAGTTGCAAGTAATATGTTCCTTAGAAAATTCAAAGATCCAGTTTTCTTTTATTGTTTTTTTTTTCTTCATGAATTTGGAGTATAATCCGACGCAAAAAGTTAATTACATTACATAAAGAAGTTCTAATAGATATTCCACAGAATCCTACATTACATAAGGGACAAATCTACTTATCTATATAGGCTTTTCCCCCTATTTTATTTGTGTTAAAGTAATTTCTGTTTTTAATGGGGTGGGGAGGGGGGGGGGGGGGGGAAGAAGAGGAAAACGTATAATTAGATGAAGGATAAAAATGAGCCTTTTTTGGGCATGAACTGAG
>JAJOOD010009749.1:0-35644 GCA_029582525.1 Solanum tacnaense | reverse complement strand
GTTAAGTTATTTATGTCTTTGCATGGCATTGAGTTATTCTGTTGAGTTAAGTTTCCGCTGAGTTAAGAAAGCCAGGCCAAGGGTTCGCTTGGGGGCCAGCAATGGTCTCCGAGTGCCAGTCCCGCCCAGGGTGTAGGCTCGGGGCGTGACATTTGTATAAAAGTATATTAAAATATATCTATCTCAAATAAACATGTATAGTAATGTATAAAAGTGTATAAATATCACTAGCTATACTGACGAACTTGATCTTCTATGATTTTCAGTTTCAATTCTTGTTTAAAATCAATTCAAATTTCCACCAAACAACGTTAAATTTGTAGACAACCTAATCTGATGAACATGATCTTCTACGATTTTCAGTTTCAACTTTGAAGATTTTAACGGTGGAGACAATCTAATTTCTTACCAAATGGGATAATGTTGGATAAGAAAGGAAGAATTGGGCTAAATGGTGATGCAATAACTTTCTAATGAACATAGGGTGTAACAATTTGTTTAAACATTAATTTACTTGAATTAATGATTAGCGGCTATTTATTGATTGAATCTAGAGATGCCAAACCTATTTTCAATTTTTTCTCTAGTTAATTCTTATCCTTGATGGATTATTTTGTTCTTCTTCATCTAATATATATGAGGATGCTTAAATAATGACTTATTGATTTGATTGTATTTATGAATCTCACAAATAGTTTTACAAATAGTTAAACATTGACTTATTTGATTTGATGATGATTGAACATCAATATATTGATTTTATTAACATTTTGTCTTAAAGTAATATTGACTTCTTTCTCCCTTTCTCTTACATTTCAAAATACTAGAAAAAAAAATCAGACAATGAAGAACTAAAAAGAAGATGTTTAAAACATTAATGAGAAGTTTCAAACATCCTTAGAGATGTTTCAAATATTCTGATAAATTATTACACATCTTGTAGGATATTTGAAAATTCTTAGCAACAATTTTAATTCAAAATCAACTCCAAATAATTTTAATTTTTTGTGTTCAAACTCCAAATACTATTCCCAACAATTTTAAATAATGCCCATTTTAGAATAACGTTAAAATCAGATTTTTAAAACTTGAAAGTTAGTTCAACAACAATGTAAGCTAAGAAGTACGGTTCGTATGTTGATGCACGACCCATAAATACACCTTCCAATGGACCTCTATTTTTTCTTTTCAATTCCCTGTATTACACTCCTATTTTTTAAATTTTATTTTTATTTTGGAAGTCCTACATCACAACACACGTTAAAAACCAAACAAGAAAATCAAAAAATTTGGATTGCCTCCAGTAGCACTTGATTTAATGTTACAGCACGATGTAGGTACTACGTCAATGTGGCAACTATAGGTTGCATTGTATGCTCTTGGCAGCTCCATTTGCTTACCAATATTGAAAGTCACGATCCAAGCCGACGTGGTTGAGACACATACTAATAGATAACCATATCTTATTACCTAAAACATGGTATAACTAAATCAATAATCATATTTAAAAAGCATTAAGGCAAGAATTAAGAGTTAAACATAATAATAAGAAGTGCGGAAAGTCTAAATTATTACATCCCCGAAATTCGAAAGTCTTTGTACATGAGTCTAACTCAAATGTCTAAGAATGGTCATGAAACTAGCTAGATAAATAAATAAACAATGTCTGTAGAGAGTAGACATTGATCATTTGAGCTTGATTGGGAGTAGCTCACCCTTAGATCTAGATCTAGAGTACTGTAGCTGCAATAAATGTGAGGTCATGTGGACGATTCTAGATCACAATCTGTACTAAAAAGTGTAGAAATAGTATCAGTACAAACACTAGACTAGTCGGCACCACAAGCCGACTAAGATTTGTAAAAATGTATATAAGGGTAAGTCATAAAATATGTAGACACATAGTCAATAAAATCGAACGATCAAGAAGTCAACACCAACCATATTGATAGACTCATTCCGAACATATCAAGGTCAATTGTTGGAAAAATAAGTCCCCGCAATAAATATAATGAACACCACAAAAACTCTACACAATATAAGCAAATCACATAGAATCATTGAAAACTTATCCATACCGATCTATCAGTATCGGCGTGACACCTGATTTATCACTCATACTACTGATCCAACACATATAACCACTCGTCCATAATCTCACACCAAACTCGAGTCACTCATCATCAAAATAGAATATGTATTCTTATTCTCAACATATCTCAGTATGCTTTCAGCTCAATTATCTCTCATAACAACACAACACACAATATAAATCACAAATGCACATCATAAATATAAGTCATAAAAGACAGTTTTATAAAATCCACAATTTATTTATACAATCATTATCATCCCAATAAGACTCACATCACATAAGAAGAACTAATCAAAGTCTAACTCCAGGTAAATTATATGCTACCTCAACCAAAGAACTTGAATCAAACAAGCTCATGTGATCCTTCCTTTTTTCTTAAAGTCTCTGGATGCTCCAAGTCTAGAACATATAAATATAAGAATATTCAATCATCTTCTCTTCAAACAATAGTCTTGGACATTTTAACCCACTTAATTTTTATCCATTATCAAGGTCTAATTCATGGAGTTTCTACACATTCACCCCTTGGGAGCAGTTTGTATGCCCAATGAATCTTAAAGTTTTCAGATAACTCTAGTTAAAGGGAATAACCATGAGCCATCAATCAAGAATCATCAATGGATTAAAAATACAATAGTAAAATTTAACAATAAGAAGTTTGTATTAAAAAAAAACTTAAATTCATAGACTTTGAAGGAAAAACCCTAACTTTGATCTTACTAACTCAACTAAGATTCTGCCGCCCTTGACTGACTTTCTATTTGATTGTACCGAAAAGTCAATGAATTAAGATTGTTTTATTGTTTCTTTTCAAAACTAATAGAGGCCCTCGATTCAAATTTGAGATGACTCAGTTAAAATATCACTCTTTTGAAAAATTCTATTGTTTCTCTTTGAAAATTGAAGCATTATCCAAGTTGCCTAAATCATAAACAACATAATATCACTCAAAGAGTTAGAAGATAATATTAGCAAAATGGCTTTATTACTAATAGAATTGGAAAAAGTTGATCAATAATATGATATGTTAAACAAGATGAAAGAGAAGGAACTTTAGTTATGCTTTAATTTATCAAACAAGACCTTATGGAGTGTTGAATAATTAATTTTTTCCCTCCTTTTTTTTTCACTATGTAAAGTAAGAATAATTATTCTTATCTTACCTTTTTATTTTATTTTTATCTAACCTTATTAAGTTTGATTTTTGCAGATGAATTTGATAACCAAGCTAGATAAACCTTATATTATTGAGTACAAGGATGCATGGGTAGAGAAGGTATATATATTTATACAATTAACAAAATTTTCTGTAAGGACTTAATATTCTTTTATTTAGTACACATATTCATGTAGAATGCTAAAAAATATTTATGTGATGTTATACATAAATTAGGACTCCTTTGTCTGCATTGTTACAAGCTATTGTGAATGTGGAGACATGTAAGTTTCCTAAACATGCCTAAATTAGCACTAATTTATCTTAATCAATAATAATGATGTATTTCTTGATAGATTTTGAACTTGTTTTCAGGGCTAATATGATTAGAAAAGCCAGAGGAACATTTTTCCCTGAAGACGTAAGAAAAATAAGAATAAATTTCCAACAAAACACAAAACGGATTTTGATTCAGTTGTTACTGGCCCTCGATTACCTTCACTCGAATCGTGTTCTTCACAGAGATCTTAAAGTATGACCTTTTTTATAAAAAAATTGTAGTGTTTTGGAGTAATTCATACTAATAGTTTTCATTTGCTTTGCCCCAGTGCTCTAACATTTTCCTTACCAAAGTTGACGAAGTCAGACTTGGTAAGAAGAGTAAATAGTCCATATAGTAAGTGTTTATTTGCTGCAAATTGTGTGTTGCTTATGATACTTGTTATGTCTATAGGTGACTTTGGATTAGCCAAATTGTTGAATAAAGATGATCTCGCCTCTTCGGTAATAAACCCTCCCTCATTGCATTGCAATGTTCTTGTTCATTTTATGCATCTCAATCATTTCTTTCCAAATTGGACGTCTCAAAATATAATGTCACATAAATTGAAGCAGAGGAAGTAGATAAGACAACTCTTATTTAGTTGTTCAATGTGATGTAGATTGTGGGTACTCCAACATATATGTGTCCTGAGCTTCTAGCAGATATACCTTATGGATATAAATCAGACATATGGTCTCTAGGTAAATCATCATCTTCAACTTATAAAAAGTGCAATTTTTGCATTCTCAATTGCGCGCTCAACATTGATTATAATGGTTTGCTTCTCAGGTTGTTGTATGTTTGAAATTTCTGCTCATCAAGCTGCATTTCGTGCTACGGTTAGTCATTAAACTTTACGGACTAAAACAACTATAATGTGTTACGTTTTGTGACCATATGTGAAATTAACTCGAAAAACAGGATATGGCTGGGCTAATCAACAAAATAAACAGATCTACTATATCTCCACTTCCAACCATATATTCTTCTACATGGTAAGACGATACATCAATTTCTCATTTCCACAGTACGTTATTGTGACTGTTTCATCAATTTCTTATATTGATTTGTTCGTTCCAGGAAACGACTGATTAAAAGCATGCTAAGAAAAAGCCCAGAACATAGACCTACGGTACGTGTTACTACTTACATTTTGTTGTATGTATGTTGAATAGATATTTACTGATTCATTATTACTTCTTGTGTCTGAATATATATTAGGCTGCAGAGTTGTTAAGGCATCCACATTTACAGCCATATATTGCTAAATATCAGAATTTGTCACCAGCATTTGTTCAAGTATGTTCTAAGAAGGAAGTTAAACAGAATCCTGATCAAACTCGCGAGAATTCAACTTCCAAGTATATTAGACAAGCAAAAAAACACGAGAAGGTTGTTGCAGTTGATAGAGTTGTTCATGAATTCAAAGGTACTGAATCTAACGTTCAGACAAAGAAAATTGGAAATTTGGAGAATGAAGGACTCCAAACTATATCCGTCAAGAAAAGTGAAAGTACTAATTCCATAAGCTCTACAAGAAGTACCTTGACTGATAATACAATTGAAGGTACAATTCAGAAGATTGAAAGGCAAACTAATGGAAAGAAAGGTACAAAATGCTTTTATAAGAAATCAGGAATACCAAAACCATATGTTGAAGTTGCATCACATGCCAATAAAGTTAGAGCAAAAGCCATTCATCATCTAAGTACTAATCAGCATACAGAAAAACGCGATGGTCACAAACGAGCATCGAGTGATACTTCAGTAATGACTACACTAAATTTGTTACAGGGGAACAACAATAGTATGATGAGCAATGAAAGGGAAGAAGCATTAGAGTCATTACTTGAACTTTGTGCAGAGTTACTTAAGCATAAAAAGCTAGAGGAATTAGCTGGTGTGCTAAAACCATTTGGTGAAGAAGTTGTTTCTTCTAGAGAAACAGCAATATGGTTGACAAAAGGATTAATGAATCTTCAAAATCCAAGTGAAGAAACTTAGAGTGCCTCCTAGTTGTTGAGAATATTTTTTTTGTAATATAATAGCATTGGTTTTTATTTTTTATTTAATCTTGTATGCATGAAGATAATGAGCATTTTATTATTTTAAAAAAATTAGTTTATTTAGTTGATTGACTTTTTAAGTGAAACATTAATAATTGAGTGACTTTCTAAGTGTACTATTCAAAGTTGAGTGAGTATTACTAGTGTGCTCACAAGCTTCAAAAGTGTCTTTGCAAAAAATAAAGAGTTAAATATTTCAGATAGAGAAAGTAATTGTCTGAGTTTAATGTACCAAAGAAAGAGTATTGATCTAACAATAATTTTGAATAAATAAATTAATAAATGAATATAAATAAGTGTAAAATGAGAATGGTCATTTCTGATAAAAAAAAGACATTTCAATCTATTTCATTTTATAAGAACAATATTTTTTCAGTGAACATGAAATTTTTAAAAGAAAGAACGACTGACACAAAAATGTAAGATATATAACATACCAAAAAGTACTCTATAATATATTACATCAATTTGTAGAAAAATAATAATACTTCTGTTGTTTTTATACGAACCAAAAAGTACTCTATAATATACCACATCAATTTATAGAAAAAATAATAATCCTTCTGCTTTTTTATATACGAAGATGTTTAAATAATATGAAGTTTAAGAAAGAAAGATAGATTTTTGATTAATTGATTATACAATACAATATATAACATTGTAATGACCAATTTTTCATTCCTATAGGTAGCAATCAAGACAAGAAAATTTGTGACAAGTAATAGTGTAATACTATTTAATTTCAATAGCTTATGCGCGGTTACAGTCCTTGTAAAATTTAATATAAAAATATGTAAACCTCTGATTGTTTTTTCCACGACCATCAACTCAAAAGACTTGCTTTGTTCTTAAATCGATGAAGTATTTTTTGGAATTTTACCACAAACACGGAGCCGAGCTTTGATCACAATCCTGGAGGCATGGAAAATTGTAGCTTGTCACGTGAAGACGAAGACTTCTTTGTATACGGAAGACTTGTGGATCACCACTGAAGAGGAGAGTTTTCCTATTACTTATCCTTTTTTTTTTTGGTTGTAAAGAGACCTCTTTATATAGGCACGAGTTAAGGCTTGAGGTATTTTGGTCTCCAAGTAATTCTAGTGGATATTGGATTTGAAGAGCATGGGTTGGGCTCATCTTGTTAACTTAAGAGACTGACCCAAATGTAATTGGACTTCAATTAAGTCATATAATTTTAGATTAATAACTAATCTAACTTATTAACCAATAACTTGACTTCATGGACATATTGGGAATTTAAGATTTAATTCAAAATTTAATATGAATTTATCCAATAAAATTTCAATGTTTACATATGCCCAAAAATTCTTCAAATTAAAAATCGGTTCGATTTAATTTTCTTTTTTCGACTTAATCGGAATAGTGCATACCCCTAATAAAGGCTAAGGCTATGTGATTCCAGGAGTTATTATAATTCATTTCTATTTATTTTTATTATGTTGACACAAAAACTATTACATAATGAAATTCATATAATGAAAAAAAAGTAAAAGATTCATATGAAGTTAAACGTCATAATTAGTAAGAATATCAACACACTCCTTATATTCTATATTAGTTGAATTTGTGAGGTAGTACACACTTATTAAGACATCTAAGAACATAATTTAAACCGTGCTTTTCACTATTATCCTTTGTGAAATCAATAATGTAACTTTGTAAGTTGATAAGGTTCAAAGGGACACTTGAAAGAAATAAGAATACTTATGTGGAATTATCAAAATCTAATCAAATTTATGAACAACAAAGGACTTTATACCTTCACCTCTCAATTGAATCCGACCAAATAACAATAACCGAACTCAATCAAAAATGAGGAAACCAAATTGAATCCACAAAGAGGGAAACTCGGTGATTGATTAAGCTAGAAGAAGTTAACACAAGCAATATTGGGAATCCACCTTAATCACTTAACTACAATTACCAACTATGAACTACATTAATGCTAGGTTTCACCTAGAAACTACAAGCTTCAAAGCTCTCAAATATTCAATTCATCATAATCTTCATAATCTAACTTCTAAAATGAAAAAGACTACTATTTTTACTAAGAAAATAAACAAGACACTTTCATTATAATTTTACCCTTATACTACCTAAATCCATCATCAATCTAACGACAACTAGCCACATGTTCAACCACCCAGACTTCGTATGCGAAGGCCTATACATGCAATCCCCGACAATCCATAAGATATAATGTAAGTGAAGACAAGCCTAAATACTCAGTTAAAAAGGTCTAGCTTATATGGGCACCAAACAACTGCTAATGAATTTTGGACAAAAGCTTTTGTCTTGGTGAGAGCAAATCGTGATGAAAGAGGATCATAATTCATTGGATTTTTACCTTCTTTGCGCTGAAATCTCTTCACTTCATTGCTCCCAGGATACTAGTGTCTTAGGGGAATTTTTGGGGTAGCCCCCATCTGTTTTTCTCCTAGAAAGTGGAGAAAAAAAATAAAAGACATCGTATTTAATTAATTAGGTTCTCATTCCATCAACTTGATATAGAGTCCATTTACACGCTATATCATTCAACGATTTTTATTTTACAACTTGTGATCATATTTTCTCTCTCTATCAACTAATTTACAGAAAGATCCCCAAATTTTAATCATACTCCGATGTAAACTTGGATGTCCGAAGGTGTAACGACCTAATTCAGTCGTTATGGAAAAGCAAACGGGAAAAATTTTTGGGCCGAAAAAACTTTTTGGTAGTAACTTGAAATTTCCCAATCTAGTCCAGATTTGGACGAAATCAGAGTCAGTGAGGTCTAGGGAAATTTCCTAACAAATGGAAGATCTAATTATGATTTTGATCACATGAGTAGATAGCTAAGACATTAAGAAACCCGTACGACTTTACGGAATCGAATTCGGGCGAGTAGAACTCCTGAAACTAATCTTAGCATGAACAGGTATATTTTGAATGTCATGGGTTGAATGTGTGTTGTGAATTGGGGTTTTGAAACTCTTAATTTAGCTCTTTTTTTCCATGCAAGAAGCTAGGACGAGATTACTCCCGCCAGGGCGGGGTTGCTGTAGCGGGGTGAGTACCACTATGGCGGGACAGATGCGACTTAAGTCGGAAATAAACCCCAAAAATGTTTTATTCTGCACTTTTTGACTTTGAGAGCTAGGAGACGACCCCAGGTGCTTTCTTGACACCATTCTTAAGGCTAAAGGTAAGGTTTTAACTCCCCGAACCCATTTTTCAATCCGTAGAATGTAATCTAGTGGGTAATTATCTATGGGGGAGGGTTTTGATATGGGAATCATGGTGGAAAATCTCTAATTTGGATATTGGGTTCATGGGTTTGATCTAGGGTTGATATGATTGTTGGTAATTCGGGTAATTAGTTATTGTTTATTGATTCCCGTGCTATATTAATTGTTTGTAGACCAAGAACAAGCGGAACGAATCTGGAAAGGGAAGAATCAAGTTTCTTAGGGGATTCAAGCTTGTTTCGAGGTAGGTGATGGTTGTGATTCCATGTGGTGTGATGTATGTTTGTCTTGCTTCATTATAATACGTGTATGTATGCGAATGTTGCATTATTGATCACACTAATTGTAAATGAGGATAGATGAATGATGAATGCCATGAATCATAACTTGACTGTATGATTAGGAGAATGTACTTTGTGATTGTGATTGTGGCTTGTTGAATGGATCAAGTGTTGCATTCCGACACACTAACTTGGATCGGTTGCCATGTTCCGGCATAAATATGGGATCGGTTGCCACGTTCTGACATAAACATTGGATCGGGTACCACGTACCGGTACACTAACAGTTGGGGTGTGGATTCTATGAGAGGACCATTGAATTGGGTTTCGTGAGAGGACCATTGAATTGTGTTGTGTATCTACTTGTGATGATTACGTTCATATCTAATGATGATTGGAAGACTGTATGTTGCTCTAAAATGATAACCAATGTGTATTATTGAGAACGTGGAATGCTACGTTGATCCTAAAAAGATGACTAATATTGTATATTTTCGGTATATGCATGTTTTATAATGTTGTGGTTACTTGCATATGTTTCACTTATTGGGATAGCCGAGTGATCCTACTAGTACACCGTGGTTGTGTACTGATACTGCACTTGCTCTTTCTTTGTTGAGTACAGGGCATCTTCCGGCGGCTTGATGAGTCCACAAATTGGACTCATTTAGGGCTATATTTTAATAGAAATTGTGTCCTCAAATGCTTATTTTATCTCAATATCTGATGAAAACCCTTAAGTTTCAGGTATTTCAAGGTTGAAGGAGAGCATGGACACTACTTCGCAAAAAGGAATGAAAAGGCTGAAAAGAACGAAGAAAATGAAGGCCTGAGGATTGGCGAGTCGCCGAAGGGTCTCACTTCGCCTTTTGTTCTAGTGTGCTGAGCCCTGAAGGAAATGATCAAGTTGGCGAAAAAAGGGAGCAGTCGGCGCATCGCCGAGATTTTCCGCGAGGCAGTACTATATCACCCAATGACCCAGAGCACGACGATGCTGAAGAATGGTGCAAGACGGCGATGGACTACATCAAGGGGTGAATCGCCGAGTTGATTGACGATTTCGACTAATGTCGCCAAATGGTTCGCTACAACACATATTTCTTTAAAACTATAAATACTCGTAGAGAGTTTTAGCTTAGTATCAGAGATTTTTGGTGTGAAACAATTAATATAATTTTAGTACTTTTTATTTTTGAAAAAAAAAGGGTTTCATCTTCAAGGAATTGGGCTTGGGTCTCTTGGATTCTTCATTCTTGGCCTGTAACAAGATTCAAATCTTCATACCCATTTGAATGCAAGCTTATTTAGGTATAAATTTCTCTGTCTTGATGTGTGGCTAAAAACCCCAATTCTTAGGGTGTGATTTAGAGAATATGGATTAAGATTGTTGTTGGGTCTTGCTTGCTGATAAATTAAATGTAGTTTAATGGTGATTTCGTCTAGTAGTTGTGGTTGAATTTAACAAATTTGTAGTTGCAAATACAAGTTTATTTATGTGTTTTTGGCTTGCTCGAGAGAGAGGTCGCGAAACCAAGACTACTAGATTGATGGCCTAAAGAATGGGTCGACATGAGGTTCAGCTCGAGAGAGTGAACCCTAGTCCCATATCCTAACACTCAACTCGAGAGAGTGAGTAGGGTAAGGCGTAGGCTGGTCTTCATGCAGCAAGTGGGTGTCCGAGAGGAACCCATTTGAAACGGGGTAAGTTGCTCGAGAGAGAATTTATTCCCACGTATAGCTTAGCCTAGTCACTATTACTCTATAAATTTCCTATCGAAAGCATGTACCCAATAATTTAAATTAACCCGTATTCCAGTCACATCCCAAGAATCCCCTCTCATTACTTAGAAACCTTGTTTATTTTTGCTGTTTTTACTTACTAGTGACAAAAACCCCATTGTCAATTGACACTCTTGTGTCCCCCCTTTAATTTACAATGTTTTTAATCGTTAATGTCTTTAGCTACGACTAGTTAGAACTAATTTTATTTTTCTATTAATTCTCAAAACCACTCCCTTGGGACTCAACCCCAACCCTTGGTTAGGTTATTATACTACTACATGATCATAGACACTTGCATCGAAAGTTGTGTCGTTGATTACTTAAAACATCAAAATGGCATCGCTGCCGGGGAGTGGTGTTACCTGATAATTCTTAGATTAGTAGAATTTTTGTTCTTCTTAGTTGAAGTTTACTTACTCAATCTTTAGTTTTGTTTTGTTAGCTTGATTATATCCAAACAGGGGAAGCAAGCGTGGCGAGCTATACTCGGAAGCCAATGGAGTTTCCTACATTATAAGTAATGGTGTTTCGAAATCGTATCCTCACGTTCAAGCAATTGGAAGGTGAACGGATCCACAGGTCATGGGCAAGGTTTAATGAACTGATCAATCAATGTCCGAATCATGACATTCCCAACGTAGCTCTCCTTGACTGTTTCTACAAAGGTTTTGGTCCTGGTAACAAAAGGTTGGTCGACCAACTCATTCCAGGAGGCATTGCGAAACAGCCATATGTGATAGCAGCTCGACTGCTTAATCAAATGGCTGAAACAAGCCAAGAAGTAGAAAAAGACTTCATGCTGGCCGCCCTAATGACTCAGATGGATGAGTTGGCCAAAAAGATGGTGAAGATCGAAGTCCAGTGTAAGAGGAAGGATAAATACATTCCCCTTCATAAGCCAAGAAGTCTCAAGGACAATGAGGTTAAAAGCCTTGAGGGAATGCTCTCAATCATTCTCCACAAGGTGACTGAGCAAGATAGAGAGCTGAAAGAAATGAAGGAAGACATTGAAGGAATAAAGCGGATGATTTGGTCTCATTCCAGAGCTATCCAGCTGCTCGAGAACCTCATGGGTTATCCGTCGCCCGATCTCCACCCGCAACAAATGGGGGGTTGCCTGGTGATACTAAGGCTAACCCCAAAAATAGAGTTTGAGTGCTGACGTATGTCGTGCCACGACGTTAACTAAGGCGCTGTTTGGGAGGCAACCCAAAACCCTTTATTGCTTTATTGTTGTTTTAGAAATAACGGTGTGTTGAATGAATAGGTTAAAGTGTGGAGAGTGTGTGGAAATTGCGTTTGGCAAACTAATAGTTCCATTCAGCGAATCGCCGAACAGGTTGGCGATCCCGATGAAAACCGCCGTTTGGACCTTCATTTTGATCGAAGGTCCTGTAGAACTCAGTGAGGTAAACGACCATTCGGCGTGTCGCCGACTGGTTGAGAACTGGACGGTTTATAATGGCCAAAGGTCCTAGAATTTGAAATCCTTCACTTTCCCTCGCTTTTAATCTTCACAAACTCACACCAAGGTAGTATTTCCAATATTCTTATATTCCACTAGTATTTTGGTTAGTTGATTTGTGCTCGGAGTTGGATTTCTTTGCTGCCTAGCTTTTCAATCACATTTTAATCGGCACAGAAGGTTAGTTCTCCAAACCCCGAGTTTACTTTCAAATAGTTTGTACTCTTTTGCAATGATCGTATCTTATTGATGTGTGCTGGGCCTCTCTGATAGGATTAGAATGCTTCAATGCCTATTTTAATTTGAAAATCTTGCTCGTATTGTTTGATTGTCGAATGCCCATAATTTTTGTGCTTTTTAATGAATCGGGTTGTGATTGCGTGTTGTTAGATTGATTGGGCGAAGTCTGAGTAGCCCACATTTGTGCTAAATGTTGAAAAATTACTCAATGATAGAGCGGGTGACGCCACTCTTAAGAGCAAATATCGGCAAATGGCCAAATTCGACAAATTCGGGAGAAATCTGAGTGCCCTGGGGTGATGGTTAGTACAGGTCTTGTTTGAATTTCGTTAGTGCATGCTTTGATTTTGCTTTCAGGGTTTGTGGGATTGAATTCGAGAAGATTGATTGAAAATGGGAACGTTGGGCCATTTGGCGAGTTGGGTCGAGCTCGCCGAATCATTCGGAGGTTCTCCCATTGTCTACATATCGCCCTTATTATCATGTTATATTGGATGTTTGAGTCTTTAACTTTTGGCGAGAAACCATGGGTCGCCGTACGCACTCGGCGACTCGCCGAAAGTACTCTTGATCGCTCTTTATTTGCACTCCTGACCCCCTAATGCACTGTAACTTTCGGCGGACAAACCCATGCTCACCGAAAGTAGTCGACGATTCACCGAAAGGACTTTCCCATCGCCGACTTGCTATAATTTGAAGCCAACCCTTTCGGCGAGCCCGAGTTAGCTCGCCAAAGAGGTTCGGCGACTCGCCGATCCACTTGGCGAGTCTTCCTGCAGTAGATTGCCTGTGATTATATTTAATTTTTCCCCTAACTCTTCCTAATCATTTGCAGGTATGACTAAACCTAACAAAGTAGGTAGCAACACACCACCCCGAGGCAAAGAAAAAGGGATCACAATCAATGAGAATGCAACTACATCCAGGACCAAGGCCACTAAACTTTCCATAACTGGTGGGAAAAGCAAGGGCAAGGACAAAACCGTTGAGCTATCATATGCAAGTTCCGATAGTACTGGTTTTTACACCAATGACCCAACAACATATGATAGTGAGGGTATGGGTTCTGATAAAGATGAACTGATGGAGGAACGGAGGAATGAAGTACGATCTAAACAGCTGAACGACCCATCTTGGGTCAGAGATCCTCGATCCACCACTCCGACTCCTCCAGTTCCAGAGTAGGCAATAGTACTGGCACCTTTAGTACAAGGCCCCCCCACCTAAATCAATGAACAGATTAAAGTCTGAGGGGTTGAGAACGATTATTGAGGAAAAAGGTTGTCCATAGATGGGGTGATCGATAGGTATCTCGAGATAATGGAGTGCCTGAAATATCACAAATTTCAAATCTTCACAAAACCCTGTGGCTCTTACATACCAAGCTGGGTCAGAGAATTTTACAATGTATACAGTGCATTGGTACCTTAACGGAATAAGCTAGTGTAGTCTTTCAAAGCAGTTGACTACGTGGTTGTCAGAGGGAGGAAGGTAGCTTGTGACAGTGAAGCTATAAACACAGCCTTGGGTATGTCCAATAAGATTAATGATCACTGCCAGCACTTGATCAGAACAGAGAAGCTGGATGAGATGAAAACGTAATTAGCCCCGCTAATCTCATATGACAATGCTCCGAAATGGTTAGCAGAAGGAATTTCGATTGCAAAGAAATATCTGAACCTAGCTGCAAGGTACTGGTTTGGGTTCATCAGCAACACAATTATGCCATCACAGAATGAATCAATCTTTCGCCTTGCTAAGGCAGCTTGTCTTGGATGAATCATAGAGAAAACCAGGATAAATATAGGGATGATCATTGCTTCTGAGATCCATATGTGTGTAAAGCAAGGCCAAACATCTCTCCCTTTCCCAGTATTAATCACTGCATTGTGCAAAAGAGCTCGGGTGCCTAGAGATGCAAAGAAGGATGTGGAATTGGTTGCCACCGCCTCCACCGATATCCAAAAGATCAAAGCCGAATATCTTAAGGACTAAGCGGAAAAAAAGTAGAAGGAAGTTGTGGCCACTGGATCGATACTTGTAGAGACAACTTTGCCTACTCCGGCCCCTAGGCCTTCGGATATATCTGACGCCATTACCACTTCAGCTGACCCTCCAGGTCCTTCTGCTGCTGCATTACCACACATACCTCCTGATGTTGTTGCCTCCTGTGAGCCGATCACTTAAGCATCTTTGATCCGGATGGAACAACTCGCTCAATCTGTTGATTCAGGCTGCTCTCGATGATGTTGTGGAACTACTGAGCACTATGATTGATGCCCTGGAAGCCAGGATAACAGTGTGTGAGTGCGACCAAAGAGCCACAAAAGAGGTGACGGGATTAAAGGCCACCATTGCAGAGCTGAGAAAAGATGTGGACTACTTAAAGTCTACCGATATGTCCATGATCTTTGGAACAATGGAAATTCCATATGTACCCGAAATGCCTCAGACCACCACATGACATGGGAATGGAATGGAGCATACAGCCGATCCTGAATCAGAGGCAGAGACTGACGAAGAGATGTTTGAGGGAGCTACAGCAGACGACATAGCCGAGACTGAAGAAATAATGATAGATGTTGCTGTGCAGGCTTCCTTGGCAAAGGCTCCTGCTGCTGGATCCAGTGAAGTTGGTCCTTCTGGGGTCACTTCGGGTGCTGAAGCCCAGATAGATGGAGCGACTAATTAGCCAGGATCCCCTCTTTACCTACCTCTCTGTCTTTCTTTATTTTACCTTTTTGGATTATGTGGTTAATTGAATTTGAGGAAAAATTGCTTTTATTTGTGGTGGGGTGAGGCCCACACCTTTTGTGTTGATAGTTAAGTTCTGTGTATATATTTGGGTTGTTCTGCTTTAAAATTGTGTTTTATCTGTTTTTGTGGATGTTTGAGCTTATGGCTCCTTTTATTTTAAATTACAAAACGATTTTGACCCTTTCGAAAATTTTTGTATTTTTCACACATTTTCGCCACCCTTCATATGCTCTTGAATGTGGCTGTTCGTTTGCAAAATTTAAGTCTCAGTTCCGATCAATATCGATGACTTGAATAGTGCTCTCAATCGAACGAACATGAATAGGTGGCTACCATGAGGCCAAATGAAGTTGCATAAACAATATGTGAACTCTTTGTATCTTGTTGTGATTAACCATTTATCAAATCGAGTCTCTTGTAATGATCATTGCACATTAGCGAAAGTGTGGAGTCTTGTTTGACTTTAGCGTCGATGCCTTGTGTGATGAGCTTACTTTGAACCATGCATGATAGATCCTAGAATTTGCCCCGTTGGTCCGATCAACTAAGTGATGTTATCTCTTGATATGATCTTAGGCAAATTCTAAGTGTGTGAGCCAATTTGACATATACCTCTTTTGTGACCTACCCTGTGAGCGTGTGATTCTCTTTTGAACACCACTTGAGCCTTAACTTTCTTTGGAAAAAACTTGATGAAACCATAACCTTTCTTAATCCGCTACCTATAATCCTCTTGAATTGTGGTTAGTTGAATAGCCAACTTAGGCCAAAAGCCTAAGTTGGGGGTGTGGTGAAAAGAAAAGGAGAAGTCAAGAAGTGCAAGGAAAGTCTCCTCTTATCCATGGTTTTAAGAAAAATGGAACCCCTCCATATAAAAAAAAGAAAAAAAAAGAAAGTTGTGGAATAAAAGTACAAAAAAAAATGGGGTCTCAAACAATCCATGGAAAGTGAATAATAGGATGACTTATGAGCACTAAAGAGAATGATGAAGGAAAAGGAAAGGAAGTGTTGTGAGCACCACATTTCATGAGGATGAAAGTCACTGAGCCTAAATGATCATACCTTTGCACTCAGCCCCATTACAAGCCTTGAAAATACCTTTTTGATCTTGAGTGAGCTGAAACAAATGTTGATCGGAAAATAATGGCAAACCTATGGGTGAAAGCATGCATTGTATTCATCTTTGTGAGAGTGAGCGTTGCATCTGATTCTAAAGCTTTAAACTGTGAACCATCGTGTGTTCTTTCTGTGAGGGCATTCAAACACTTTAGTTAAGCTTGAACTTGCATTTGAAGCAACTAT
Source organism: Solanum tacnaense (assembly GCA_029582525.1). Classification (NCBI taxonomy): domain Eukaryota; kingdom Viridiplantae; phylum Streptophyta; class Magnoliopsida; order Solanales; family Solanaceae; genus Solanum; species Solanum tacnaense. The sequence continues at coordinate 18,927 of JAJOOD010009749.1, read as the reverse complement.
TGTGAACATGAGATTCTTTGATATTGGTGAGTCACAACTTGAATCTTTGAGTACACATTTGATCTGTGCATAAGTAAATTGAATCTTGTTGTGTGTAGTCATGATTGAGTCTTGTGTAGCACTGTTCGAGACACCCTTTTTGAACGACTAAACTTGAGTTTACTTGAGGACAAGCAAAAGTTTAAGTTGGGGGCGTTGATGAGTCCACAAATTGGACTCTTTTAGGCCTATATTTTAATAGAAATTGTGTCCTCAAATGCTTATTTTATCTCAATATCTGATAAAAACCCTTAAGTTTCAGGTATTTCAAGGTTGAAGGAGAGCATGGACACTACTTCACAAAAATGAACGAAGAGGCTGAAAAAAACGAAGAAAATGAAGGCCTGAGGATCGCCGAGTCCACTTGGCTAGTCTCCGAAGGGTCTCAATTCACCTTTTGTTCTAATGTGCTGAGCCCTGAAAGAAAGGATCAAGTCGGCGGAAAAAGGGAGCAGTCAGTGCATCGCCGAGATGTTCCGCGAGGCAGTACTATGTCGCCCAATGACCCAGAGCACGACGATGCTGAAGGATGGTGCAAGACGGTGATGAACTACATCAAGAGGTGAATCGCTGAGTTGATCGGCGACGATTCCGACTAATGTCGCCGAATGGTTCGCTATAGCACAAATTATATTTAAAACTATAAATACTCGTAGAGAGTTTTAGCATAGTATCCGAGATTTTTGGTGTGAAACAATTAATATAATTTTAGTACTTTTTATTTTTGCTCTGAGTTTGAGGGGGTTTTGAAACTTTAAGAAGAAGGGTATTTCATCTCCAAGGATTTGGACTTGGGTCTCTTGTATTCTTCATTCTTGGCTTGTAACAAGATTCAAATCTTCATACCCATTTGAATGTGTTGCTCCCCAAAATACACGCAAGTGTACGTGGTCGCACATGTAGTATAGATAATTTAAGAAACGAGTTATCGTTCCCAAGGGACTTATGATCAACTTATATTCACTTAACTGTACAACTAAAAGTAACCAAATAACCTTTTCAAGAGTTAATGATTTAGTTAAGTAACTACTAATAATTATGTACTAAATAAAAGTAACCTATAGTGAACAACTTTGTTAATATGTTTCAAGCAAGTTTAAAACAATTCCAGGGCTGCATCATACATTGAATAACATGCATCATATCATTAGCTTCGAATTCACTTCAGTTGTCAAATTACTGGTTTATAGGGTTGATAGTATGGTCTGGGTGGTTCGCCTCTCGCCGCCTACCCCAGTTAGCCATCTAACTACATCGTTGAGTGGGGATAAATAAACTAAATGGCGAGCATGTATATTTCATCCTATTTTGTAACCAAGTAAGGTGTTCGTCTGGGCGTCACTCCTGAACACTAATCACCTCAATCTAATGGGTGGACCGAGCTCTCTATAACCTCTGGTCTATCTAATCCCTCCTCGTTCGATTTTAAGATTAGACACTAGATTTATTCTATGGTGCGCAAGCATAAAATAGTGAAACAAGAATATAAAAGTAATTTGGATTGACAACCGAAAATCAATTCATAAAGCCTCAAACATTCAACACATAATTCATAGCTACAGCCCCAGAACTAGGGCGGTAGGATACTCATGCTATTAGAAATCAATAATTGATAAACGTTCATACAAAATTTGGAAAATAGAAGCGTTAAAGGATTACAAACTTGAATTCTTGCCCTTGCACACTAAACAAAAACGTCTGATCCTTTATTATTGAACCCTAAGGATCTATTTATACTAATAGGAAAATTTGGGAACCAATCCTACTCAAATTAGGAATCCTATTTAATGTTTAAAACTTGGAAAAGTCGGCAAAAGATGGACGTGTCGCACCTCCATCGCGCCTGTAAATGCACTCTGAACTTTGGTGCCAGGCGCGGCGCGTCTTGCAGAGCGCCAAGCAATTGTTGCCAGCAATTCCCGTTGGCGCGGAGCGCCAAGCAGCGCGCCATTAACATCCCTCTGAACCTTTGGGCTTGGCGCGGCGCGCCTACCAGTATGCCAGGCCTAGGTGCTTCCACACTTAGCCAAATCCTGCACGCCTTTGAAAATTCCTTCCCATTTCAACTCCAATCTTCTTAATAGTTCCTGAAACAACAAATCATGTGTGTAAGTGCAAAAACCATCACAAGTATAACAACAATCAAGTTAATAACTAGAAATCATTCTACAATCTAATCGACTTATGGGCAAATATTGACAACTTAGGCATATAAATATGCCTAAGATCAGAGTGCAAGCCCATTTAGGTATAAATTTCTATCTCTTGATGTGTGGCTAAAATTCCAATTCTAGGGGTGTGATTTAGCGAATATGGGTTAAGATTGTTGTTGGGTCTTGCTTGATGATAGATTAGATGTAGTTTAATGATGATTTAGTGTAGTGGTAGTGGTTGAATTTAACAAATTTGTAGTTGCAAATACAAGTTTATTTATGTGTTTTCGGTTTGCGAGAGAGAGAGGTCGCGAAACCAAGACTACTAGATTGATTGCCTAAGGAGTGGGTCGACATAAGGTTCAGCTCGAAAGATTGAACCCTAGTCCCATATCCTAACACTCAGCATGAGAGAGTGAGTGGGGTAAGGCATAGGCTGGTCTTCATGCGGCAAGTGGGTGTCCGAGAGGAACCCATTTGAAACGGGGTAAGTTGATCGAGAGAGAATTTATTCCCGCGCATAGCTTAGCCTAGTCACTATTACTCTATAAATTTCCTATCGAAAGCATGTACCCAATAATTTAAATTAACCTGTATTTCGTTCACATCCCAAGAATCCCCTCTTACTTAGAAACTCTTGTTTATTTTGTTGTTTTTACTTACTAGTGACAAAACCCCCATTGTTAATTGACACTCTTGTGTCCCCCCTTTAATTTACAATATTTTTAATCGTTAATGTCTTTAGCTACGACTAGTTAGAACTAATTTTATTTTTCTATTAATTCTCAAAACCACTCCCTTTGGACTCGACCCCAACCCTTGGTTGGGTTATTATACTATTGCACGATCGTAGACACTTGCATCAGAAGTTGTGTCATTGATTACACAAAACATCACGGCTATTGACAGACCTCGCTTAGAAGATCAGTAATCGTTTTGAATTTAAGGGTGAGCCAGTTCTTTCGGGCTACCATGAGTTCTCTTTCTGTTTATGTCCACATTTCGGACTTAGACTAGTTCTTTAGATTTCTTATGTTAGTTTGGGATGGTACCACTTCTTGTTTAAGACTTATGGTTGAACTTTAAATGTTTTGGTACATTGACTTTCAAGTTCTAGGTATTTATTTTGCATTTGTTTTTGGTTTGTTAAACTTTTGTTGGAGTTTATGAGAACTCCTCATTTCTTTCCTTAGCATTTAAACTTGCTTTTGTAACCTTAAATGCCTTAGTATTTCGATTTAGTTGGTTAGCTAATTAGTATAAATGGTTCTCCCACCGGAGGGTTAGTGTGGGTGCCACTCACGACGGTCTGGGTCGTGACAAAGTTGGTATCAAATCCCTAGGTTCATTGATCTCATTGTACCAAAACGAGTCTAGTAGAGTCTTGCGGAATGGTACGAAGACGTCCGTACTTTTCTTCCAGAGGTTATAGGACTTTAGGAAAAACTCACTTCTTTTACTTCTGCGTGCTATGACTTGAATCTAATTGGTATCTAGGTGATACAAATTGGTATCTTTCCTCCTTCACTCTATGGTTTGTACTAGAGCAACAAAAGTGGTAACACCATCACTAGTAAGAGGGGATGTGTATAGACTACCGACAGTTGAATAAGGTCACCATTCGGGACAAGTATCCACTGCCTCGGATAAATGATATTTTGACCAGTTGCAGGGTTCATCAGTTTTCTCTAAGATTGATCTAAGGTCTAGCTATAATTAGTTAAAGATTAGGCCTTGAGGATATACCAAAAGTGGTATTTAGGACCCGCTATGGACACTATAAGTTTCTAGTTATGTTGTTTGGGTTGACAAATGCGTTTGCAGCTTTCGTGAGTTTGATGAATGGTGTGTTCAAACCATTTCTTGATTCGTTTGCTATAGTATTTATTGGTGACATTTTAGGTTTATTCGAAAAGTGAGGAAGAGCATGTCGACCATCCTCGTATTATTTTGGGTGTTCTTGGGAAACAAAAGTTGTATGCGAGATTTTCTAAGTGTGAATTTTATTGACTTCGGTTGTCTTTTTGGGGCATGTAGCTTCAAGGGAAAGGGTAATGGTAGATCCCCAAAAGATTGAAGCACTCAGGAATTGGGTCCGACCTAGTTCTATGACTGAAATTAAGAGTTTTGTGGGGCTCGCTAGCTACTATTGTCACTTGTGAAGGGATTAAGGTTAGATTTGCTGATTCGAGTTTATAGGTGATAACATTTAAGAAGTTTTGGTAAGGGACGGTTAGATAATGAACACCATTACTTTGGAAAATGCATTTAGTATTATTGTCATAACATGTATGGGTTATTTAGCAAATGATGAAATTAAGTTATGCCTATTGAGGTTAGAAGCTATACTATGATTTCCTGAATTGATGGTATATCAAAGAGAGTCATGATACGCTGCTCTAATTGCAGCGATGTTTACTTGGTTAAGTTATGAAGTATGTTAAAATTGCGGAGAACCTGGGCATATGAGGAGGAAATCAGCGAGGCCATGGAGGCCGGGGAAATGGTAATGCGGGTAGAGGAGTAGTGCAGCCAGGCAAGGAGGTTGCCCATCAAGATGACAGGCTCAGTTTTATGCCTTTCCGGGAAAGACCGAGGCTGAAGGTCTGATGCAGTGATCACAAGTACTATTATCAGTTGTGACCGAATGGCTAATGTGTTGTTTGATCCGGGTTCTACTTATTCTTATGTGTCCATGTGATTTGCCTCAGAATTTGATAGGATTTGTGATATACTTGATACCCCCACTCATGTTTCTACCTCATAAACATGGGATCGGTTGCCACGTTCCGGCATAATAATGGGATCAGTTGCCACATTCCGGCATAAACATTGGATCGGGTACCACGTACCGGTATGCTAACAGTTTGGGCGTGGGTTCCATGAGAGGAACATTGAATTGGGTTCCATGAGAGGACCATTAAATTGGGTTCCGTGAGAGGACCATTGAATTGTGTTGTGTATCTACTTGTGATGATTACGTTCATATCTAATGATGATTGATATTGGAAGACTGTATGTTGCTCTAAAATGATAACCAATGATTATTATTGAGAATGTGGAATGCTACGTTGATCCTGGAAAGATGACTAATATTGTATATGTTCGGTATATGCTTGTTTTATAATGTTGTGGTTATTTGCATGTGTTTCACTTATTGGGATAGCCGTGTGATCCTACCAGTACACTGTGGTTGTGTACTGATACTGCACTTGCTCTTTCTTTGTTGAGTACAGGGCATCTTTCGGCGGCTATTGACAGACCTCGCTTAGAAGATCAGTGATCGTTTCAAATTCAAGGGTGAGCCAGTTCTCCCGGGCTGCCATGAGTTCTCTTTCTGTTTATGTCCACATTTCGGACTTAGACTAGTTCTTTAGATTTCTTATGTTAGTTTGGGATGGTATCCCTTCTTGTTTTGACTTATGGTTGTTCTTTAGATGTTTTGGTACAATGACTTTTAAGTTCTAGGTATTTATTCTGCATTTGTTTTGGGTTGTTAGACTTTTGTTGGAGTTTATGGGAACTCCTCATTTCTTTCCTTAACATTTAAACTTGTTTATGTAACCTTAAATGCCTTAGTATTTTGATTTAGTTAGTTAGCTAATTAGTATAAATGGTTCTCCTACCGGAAGGTTAGTGTGTGTGTCACTCACGACGGTCTGGGTCATGACAGAAGGAAACACCGACATATAGTTATAGTTGAAATGACTTTGATTCTGATGATAAATAATGGAGCACTAAAGTGAGTTAGAACACAAATTTCGTTCTTCTCTTACCGTTCCTCCACCGAACGCCTGTACAGAAGGAATGAAATGGCTTAAGGGCTTTCACTGTATAATTTAAAACTAAGTAGAAAGGAATCAATATTACCTCCATAATAATATAATACATGTGCATTCATAGATGTATCATCACTATCATCGTCAGTCAACCAAAAAGAAAAATCACTAAAAGTAACAACCGCCAAGATATGCATAGTAATTTGATCTTTTGATCACCCATTTATGAAAAATCATTTTTAGGGGCTTACGTCTTATACGCGAAAGATTGGATTGTCTGAATCACTAGTGTTATTTATTGTGTTACGATCGCTTCATATTGATAAAAAGAAACACAAGTTGCTAGTGAGGCTGTGCTCATTCTCCCTCTTATTCCGCTTTACAACCGAAATAAGGAACCTTCGAGTTCACCCTACCTGTTGATGAAATACCATCAAAAGTGGCATAAGAACCACCTGGATTTCGTTTCTTTGATCTATATATCTATTTCTGTAACATCTCGCTAATTGAAAGAACTAGAAAGAGTTAGAATTGGGAATAATCATTTTAGGAAAGAATGAAAAATTTGGAAATTTGTTAAGTTATGTTAAGTTTGAGTTTTTGGTCAACTTCAAACGATCAAAACTCCTAGATCAGGATGAGTTAGGTGTGCTTCCAGATACTGTAGGAAATATCTTGGAATTATCTTTCCAATGCCACCAAGTTTGCGTGATTCCGAGTTCGTATAAGTGAGATATGCCAATTTGAAGTTGGGCTGTTCAAATAAGGAAAGTGTAAACAGAATTTTGGAAGGGTATTTCAGTCTTTTCATTACCCATTTATTTTAAATCGTTTTTAGGAGTTTATTTGAGGTTTAATAAGAATTAGACCAGTTTAGAAAAGTTAAAGTTCACGCTAGGCTTGGAGAAAAGAAAAAATATGAGAAAGGAGAAGAAAAGTCAAGATTCGTCAAGTTCTTCAAGAATCGCTTGTGAATTTCATCAAGGGGTGATCCCTACAAGGTATGTGAGATCACATAGCATTGGGTTAGTTCACAAACGCGCCAATCATGATTCAATTTAGCGAAGTATATTGATTTGAAAGTAAATCTTATGAGTTCTTGATGAAATTCGTTTGAAATCTTGTGGGTTCTTGTCGTTGAAGTTCCTTGAGTTTGATTCATGATTTTAGGTGTGATTTCGAGTAGAATCTGATGTATTTTGATGGTATAGTTGATTCTAAGTGTTTGGGAAAATAACCAAGTTGAAATAGGGGGTTTAGAGATGAAAAATGAAGAAGAAACGTCGGAACCCACCTGGGCAGGGGCCTGGGGAGCCGCGCCAGCCAGAGCGCCCCAACCCAGCCCTGAAATTTTGCCTCTGGCGCCCCACGTCTCTTAGAGCGCCAGGGACGTCAAGTTTCTCACCCTTTCCCCCTTCTTTCAGTACTAGTTCCTTAGCAACATACCTATGTTTTCTAATCGATTTCTGTACTCTAAGGTACGTCTAAACATCAAGAAATCATCCATAACATGAGATCACGAACCTTGAATCCATAGTCAAATTTAAGGAAAGTTAAGATCAAAGTCGAGAGAAGTAAGAGTCAAGTCAAGAAAAGTTCTTAGAGTTTTCCAAAGTCTTTTATAAATGTTTTAACTTGGTTTTAAGACTTAAAGTTCAAGTTGAGTAAAGAGTAAAGAGTAAAGATTGAAGTTCATTTCTTCAAAAGTATACGGGGACTATGTATTCCCAAAGAGTTTAAAATGTTTTCACATTTAAACAAGAGAAGGAAACCTTGATTTCTAAAGAGCCTTTGAGCTAGTTTTTTCAGAAAATAGTAAACACTTTCACAATTAAGCAAGAGGGGAAACTTTGATTTCTAAGATAGCCTTTGAGCTAAGTTTTTGAGCAATTATCTCAAATCACACAAAGAAGTATGCTAGTATCATATTTTGGGAGTAGTATTGAGCACCGATATGGAGGAGAGTTCAGACAACTCTCAGCCCCCATAAACTATGTAGCCACCATGGGTAGAAAAGGGTCATACTTTTTAGATGATTCCTTTAGTGCTTTTTAGCATAGACTAGTGGATCCACTTAGTAGTTCAGGTTCTATACCCTCGGTAAGGTATAGGACAGCCCTGATAGCGTAAGGCAAAATGTTGTATCATCACAATAGCTCTTAAGTGATGGTTATCGGTTAGAGAAACTCCCACAACAGTATTATTTTATATTTTTATATACATCAGAGTTTTATTGTAACTTTGCATACACATTAGAGTTACTATTGTATTTATAAATACACAGAGTTGATATCCATGTTTTAAAACTTTTCTTTATATTGCATTTATATTATTGGTTTATATTGAAATAAGTTTAGTTCTGTTCAGTTCAGTTGAGACCAAGTTTGTTCTTTCAGTTCCTTTCAAGCTTATGTCTTGTTTTAGAATTCCCCTCGCATACTCGTACATTCAATGTACTGATGCCATTTGGCTTGCATCTTTTAATGATGTAGACACAGGTAATCAGGATCAACATCCAGCGCATCGTTGATTCTAGTTGAGCTCCAGAGTTGTTGGTGAGCCTCCTTGCTTCCGAAGGACTCCTTTTATTGCTTTTCAGTATTAAGTTCATTAGGATGTCGTGGGTCTTGTCCCGACATCCCTCCTTGTTTTTGAGGCTTAATAGATAGTCAGATAGTTAGTTATGAGTCTTTTAGCTTTGTATTCCAGATGTTTTGCTATGAGACTTGAGTAGCCATTTTGGCTAGTTTGAATGCTTCATTTAAAGACATTCTAAGATTTTCATAAGTTCTTTATTTGAGGTTATTTCTGAGGTTTAAGTCTTCCACTGAGTAAGTAAGCCAGGCCAAGGGTTCGCTTGGGGCCAGCAATGGTTCTCGAGTGCCAATCCCACCCATGGTGTAGGCTCAGGGTGTGACAAACTTGGTATTAGAGCACAGAGTTCAAGAGTCCTAGGGAGTCTATGATGTCGTGTCTGTAGAGTCCTAGTTATCGGTGTGAAGCGCGCCACATCTATAATTATGAGGCTGCAACACTTAGGAAATTATCTCACTTCTTTCATATTCACTTCGTGCGATTGAGTTCATCTCTATAAAGTTTCTTTCTAACTCGTGCATGCGCGTAACCAATTATTAGATGGGCTATGATCGAAAGGGCCTTCTTGGGGCATTTCTTTCCCCGAGAACTGAGAGAGGCTAAGGTACGAGAGTTCCTCACACTTAAGAGGGATTCTTTAAGTGTGCATGAGTATAGTTTGAGGTTCACACAACTTTCCAGTATGCTCCGGAGATGGTTGCGGACATGAGAAGCAGAATGAGTTTATTTTTTGCTGGGTTATCTCGTCTGTCAAGCAAGGAAGGCAAGGCAGCTATGCTAATAGGTGACATGGATATAGCAAGGTTGATGGTCTATGTGCATCAGGTTGAAAAAGAGAAGCTAAGGGATAGAGAGGAGTTTAGAAACAAAAAAGCGAAGTCAGGGAATAAGTCCGGGCAGCAAAGAAATAATGTGAACCGGTATTCTTTCCAACTAAAGCAGAAGGGACCTACACTATCATCTGTTAGTGCACCTGCACCCAGAAACAAAAGTGAGTACAATAGTCAAAATTTTAGAGCCAAACCTGTCTATTCTCAGGGTAGTATAGCTCAAGGGGGTAGTAAGCCTCCTACATGTGCTAAGTGTGGTAGGAACAACTCAGGGACATGTCGTGATGACTCCACTAGTTGCTTCAAGTGTGGTCAGAACGGTTATTTCATGCGGGAGTGTTCAAAGAACAAGCAAGGTAACGGTAATGGGGGCAATAGAGCCCAATCTTCTTCAGTTGCTCCACCAGACAGAGCTACACCTAGATGAGCTATTTCAGGTACTGGTGGAGGAACAAACCGCCTATATGCTATCGCTAGTTGCCAAGAGCAAGATGATTCGCCAGATGTTGTCACTGGTATGATCCAAGTCTTTAACTTTAATGTTTATGCTTTGCTAGATCAAGGAGCGAGTTTATCCTTTGTAACTCCGTATGTTACGATGAATTTTAATGCTCTTCCTGAGCAACTTAGTGAGCCCTTCAGTGTTTCTACACCTGTTGGTGAGTCTATTCTAGCAGAAAGAGTCTATCGTGATTGTCCCGTTTCCGTCAATCACAAAAGTACCATGGATGATTTAGTTGAGTTAGACATGGTAGATTTTGATGTCATTCTTGGTATGGACTGGCTTCATGCCTGTTATGCCTCAGTTGATTGTAGAACTCAAGTTGTCAAGTTCCAATTTCCAAATGAGCCAGTCTTAGAGTAGAAAAGTAGTTCAGCAGTGCCTAAGGGTCGTTTCATTTCATACCTTAAGGCAAGGAAGTTAGTTTCTAAGGGGTGTGTCTATCACTTAGTCCGGGTAAATAACTCTAGTGTTGAGATACCGTATATTCAATTAGTTTCAGTAGTAAAAGAGTTTCCAGATTCCAGATGATCTTTCTAGAGTCCCTCCTAAGAGAGAGATAGACTTCGGTATAGACCTTCTTCCAGATGCTCGTCCTATATCTATTCCGCCATATAGGATGGCTCCAGCAAAGTTAAAAGATTTGAAAGAACAGTTGAAAGATCTCCTAGATAAGGGCTTTATTCGACCAAGTGTCTCACATTGGGGCGCTCCAGTTTTGTTTGTGAGGAAGAAGGATGGTTCCCTTAGGATGTGTATAGATTATCGTCAGTTGAACAAGGTTACCATCAAGAACAAATATCCTCTCCCAAGGATTGATGATCTTTTTGACCAACTTCAGGGTGACACATGTTTCTCTAAGATAGACCTCAGATCAGGCTACCATCAGTTAAGGGTAAGGGAATGTGATATTCCAAAGACAACATTCAGGATCCGTTATGGTCATTATGAGTTCTTAGTTATGTCCTTTGGTTTGACCAATGCGCCTACAGCATTCATGGACCTTATGAATAGAGTATTCAAACCTTATTTAGATATGTTTGTTATCGTATTCATTGATGACATACTAATCTATTCAAGGAATGAAGAAGATCATGCTAGTCATCTCATAATAGTTCTCCAAACTTTAAAGGATAGAGAGTTGTATGCCAAGTTCTCTAAGTGTGACTTTTTGCTTGAGTCTGTGGCATTCTTAAGCCACATTGTGTCTGGAGAGGGAATTAAAGTTGACACTCAGAAAATAGAGGTAGTGCAGAATTGGCCTAGACCCACATCTCCAACTGATATTAGGAGTTTCTTGGGGTTGGCTATATATTATAGAAGGTTCGTAGAGGGGTTATCGTCCATTTCATCCCCTTTGACCAAGTTGACTCAGAAAACAGAGAAGTTTCAATGGTTTGAAGCTTATGAGAAAAGCTTTCAGGAATTGAAAAAAAAGGTTAACTACTGCCCAGTATTGACCTTACCAGAAGGTACGCAAGGCTTTATTGTGTACTGTGATGCATCTAGAGTTGGTTTGGGTTGTGTATTAATGTAGAATGGCAAAGTTATAGCTTATGCCTCCAAACAGTTGAAAGTTCATGAGAAGAATTATCCAACATATGATCTAGAATTGGTTGTCGTAGTATTTGCTTTGAAAATATGGCGCAATTATCTTTATGGTGTTCATGTGGATATGTTCATCGATCACAGGAGTCTTCAGTATGTGTTTACTCAGAAAGAGCCTAATCTCAGACAAAGGAGGTGGTTAGAATTACTCAATGATTATGACATGAGTATTCTTTATCACCCAGGTAAGGCTAATGTTGTTGCTGATGCATTAAGAAGGTTCTCTATGGGTAGTACTGCCCATGTTGAGGAAGAAAAGAGAGAGTTAGCGAAGATGTGCATAGACTTGCACGATTGGGAGTTCGACTAATGGATTCCACAAATGAATGAGTAGTGGTGATGAATGGGGTTGAATAATCATTAGTGTCAGAAGTAAAAGAAAAGCAAGACCAAGATCCTATTTTGCTTGAATTAAAGGCAAATGTTCATAAGCAAAAAGTTTTGGCTTTTGAACAAGGGGGAGATGGAGTATTGAGATATCACGGTAGGTTGTGTGTACTAAGGGTGGATGACCTCCAAGAGAGAATCATGGAGGAAGGTTATAGCTCCAGATATTCCATTCATCCGGGTTCCACAAAAATGTATTGTGATTTAAGAGAAGTTTATTGGTGGAGTGGTATGAAGAAAAGCATTACAGAGTTTGTTGCTAAGTGTCCAAATTGCCAACAAGTTAAAGTAGAGCATCAAAGGCCAGGTGGTATGGTTCAGAATACATAACTTTCGGAGTGGAAGTGGGAGATGATCAATATGGACTTCATCACAGGTTAACCACGGTCTCGCAGGCAACATGATTTTATTTGGGTGATTGTTGATAGAATGACAAAATATGCCCATTTTTTACCGGTAAAGACTACCCATACAACAGAAGATTATGCTAAGTTGTATCTTCAAGAGGTAGTTAGACTTCATGGGGTGCCAGTCTCCATTATTTCAGACAGAGGTGTATAATTTATTGCGTAGTTCTGGAAATCTTTTCAGAAAGGCTTAGGTTCAAAGGTGAACTTAAGTACTGCTTTTCATCCTTAGACAGATGGTCAAGTAGAGCGCGCTATTCAAACCTTAGAGGATATGTTGAGGGCTTGTGTGATTTATTTCAAAGGTAATTGCAATGATCACCTACCTCTTATTGAATTTGCTTACAACAATAGTTATCACTCTAGCATCCAAATGGCTCCTTGTGAAGCTCTTTATGGGAGAAGGTGCATATCTCCTATTGGATGGTTTGAAGTTGGTGAAGGTGGGTTGATAGGACCAGACTTAGTTCATCAAGCTATGGAGAAAGTAAAAGTCATTCAAGAGAGGTTGAAAAATGGCACAGAGTCGTCAGAAATCCTATACTGATGTTAGGAGAAGGGAGTTAGAGTTTGAAGTAGATGATTGGATATACTTGAAAGTTTCACCCATGAAGGGTGTTATGAGATTTGGTAAGAAGGGGAAGCTTAGTCCCCGGTATATTGGTCCTTATAAAATATCCAAGAGGATTGGCAATGTAGCTTACGAGTTAGAGCTACCACAAAAGTTAGCAGCGGCTCATTCGGTATTTTATATTTCCATGTTGAAGAAGTGCATGTGAGATCCTTCACTTATTATACCAACTGAAGATATTGGTATCAAGGATAGGTTATATTATGAGGAGATTCTGGTTCAGATTCTAGATCGCCAAGTTCGCAAGTTGAGGACTAAGGAAGTAGCATCAATCAAAGTTCTTTGGAGGAACCAGTTTGTTGAGGAAGCTACTTGGGAAGCTGAAGAAGATATGAAGAAGAGGTATCCACATCTCTTTGAAACCGGAGAAATTCTAGATCAAGGTACTAATTCTCTTCTTAGTACTCTTTAATTTATTAGTTGGCATGCTGTATTTGCATTGCTTATTGGGTGTTTGAGCTGAATGTTAGATGTTACACCCTTAGCCTAGTAAGAGAAACCTCATTCGAGGACGAATGTTTCCAAGGGGGAGATATTGTAACATCTCACTAATTGAAAGAACTAGAAAGAGTTAGAATTGGAAATAGTCATTTTAGGAAAGAATGAAAAATCTGGAAATTTGTTAAGTTATGTTAAGTTTGAGTTTTTTGTTAACTTCACACGACCATAACTCCTATCTCAAGATGATTTAGTGTGCTTCCAGATACCGTAGGAAATATCTTGGAATTATCTTTCCAACGCCACCGAGTTTGTGTGATTTCGAGTTCGTATGAGTGAGATATGCCCATTGGAAGTTGGGCTGTCCAAATAAGGAAAGTGTAAACCGGATTTTGGAAGGGTATTTTAGTCTTTTCCTTACCCATTTATTTTAAGTCGTTTTTAGGAGTTTATTTGGGGTCTAATCAGAATTACACCAGTTTAGAAAAGTTGAAGTTCACGCTAGGGCTTGGAGAAAAGAGAAAAGAGGAGAAAGGAAAAGAAAATTCAAGATTCGTCAAGTTCTTCAAGAATGGCTTGTGAATTTCGTCAAGCGGTGATCCCTACAAGGTATGTGAGATCACATAGCATTGGGTTAGTTCACCCACGCGCCAATCATGATTCAATTCAGTGAAATATATTGATTTGAAAGTAAATCTTATGAGTTCTTGATGAAATTTGTTTGAAATCTTGTGGGTTCTTGTCGTTGAAGTTCCTTGAGTTTGATTCATGATTTTAGGTGTGATTTCGAGGAGACTCTGATGTATTTGATGGTATAGTTGATTCTAAGTGTTTGGGAAAGAACCAAGTCGAAATAGAGGGTTTAGAGATAAAAAATGAAGAAGAAAAGTCGGAACCCACCTAGGCAGGGGCCTGGGGTACCGCCCCAGCCAAAGTGCCCCAAAAGGGGCTCTGAAGTTTGGGCTCTGGGGAGTTGCGCCAGCCAGAGCGCTCCAACCCAACCCCTGAAGTTTTGCCTCTGGCGCCCCAAGTTGCTCAGAGCGTCAGGGACGCCAGGTTTCCCACCCTTTCCCATTTCTTTCCGTAGTAGTTCTTTAGCAATGTACCTATGTTTTCTAGTTGATTTCTATACTCTAAGGTACGTCTAAACATCAAGAAATCATCCATAACATGAAACCATGATCCTTGAATCCATAATCCAATTCAAGGAAAGTTAAGATTAAAGTCAAGAAAAGTAAGAGTCAAGTCAAGAAAAGTTCTTAAAGTTTTCCAAAGTCTTTTCCAAATGTTTTAACTTGGTTTTAAGACTTAAAGTTCAAGTTGAGTAAAGAGTAAAGAGTAAAGATTGAAGTTCATTTCTTCAAAAGTATATGGGGACTATGTATTCCCAAAGAGTTTAAAATGTTTTCACATTTAAACAAGAGAAGGAAACCTTGATTTCCAAAGAGCCTTTGAGCTAGCTTTCAGAAAAGAGTAAACGTTTTCACAATTAAGCAAGAGAGGAAACTTTGATTTCCGAGATAGCCTTTGAGCTAAGTTTTTGAGCAATTATCTCAAATCACAGAAAGAAGTATGTTTTCAAACATAAGAGCTAGTATCATATTTTGGGAGTAGTATTGGGCACCAATATGGGGGAGAGTTCAGACAACTCCCAGCCCCCATAAACCATGTAGCCACCATGGTAGAAAAGGGCCATACTTTTTAGATGATTCCTTTAGTGATTTTTAGCATAGACTAGTGGATCCACTTAGTAGTTCAGGTTCTATACCCTCGGCAAGGTATAGGACGGCTCTTATAGTGTAAGGCAAAATGTTGTATCATCACAATAGCTCTTAAGTGATGGTTGTCGATTAGAGAAACTCCCACAGCATTATTATTTTATATTTTTATAGACATCTCAGAGTTTTATTGTATCTTTGCATACACATCAGAGTTACTATTGTATTTCTAAATACACAGAGTTGATATCCATGTTTTAAAAGCTTTTCTTTATATTGCATTTATATTATTGATTTATATTAAAATAAGTTCAGTTCAGTTGAGACCAAGTTTGTTCTTTCAGTTCCTTTCAAGCTTATGTCTTGTTTTAGAATTTCCCTCGCATACTCGTACATTCAATGTACTGATGCCATTTGGCTTGCATCTTTTAATGATGCAGACACAGGTAACCAGGATCAGCATACAACGCATCGTTGATTCTAGTTGAGCTCCAGAGTTGTTGGTGAGCCTCCTTGCTTCCGGAGGACTCCTTTTATTGCTTTTCAGTATTCAATTTATTAAGATGTCGTGGATCTTGTCCCGACATCCCTCCTTATTTTAGAGGCTTCATAGATAGTCAGACAGTTAGGTATGCGTCTTTTAGCTTTGTATTTAAGATTTTTTGCTATGTGACTTGAGTAGCCATTTTGGCTAGTTTGAATGTGTTCTTTAAAGACATTCTAAGATTTTCATAAGTTCTTTATTTGAGGTTATTTCTGAGGTTTAAGTCTTCCGCTGAGTAAGTATACCGGGCCAAGGGTTCGCTTAGGTCTAGCAATGGTTCTCGAGTGCCAGTGCCCCCAGGGTGTAGGCTCGAGGCATGACAACTTCGACCAAACCAAGTAGGTAAGCTACATCTTGTTCTATATTTTCCACTGTCTATATTCATATTAAGTGATGTATAATCTTAGATTTTGAGAAATAATTTGAAGCATATGTAATTCATATTAAAGTAAAACATGAAAAAATAAAATATTTTTCTTATATGCTACAATTGAAGTAAATATTTTCATATGCAATAACATTCAGGGGCGGAGCCACATTGTCCTAGGGTGTCCAATTGGACACCCTACGTCGAAAAACTATACTATCTATACACGTAAAGTTTTGACTTTATATTGGTAAATATAGTATTTTGGACACCCTGAAATAACAAAGTAACTTGTAGTGGAGTTGGCTAGAGTTGTCGCAAACCCACTCGCTGCCCCAGTTTGATTCCCCGCATGAGCGTTTCCATATTTCTGTAATTATTTTGCCTTCTTGAAGTTAATAAGTAAATAAACATGCATAACTTTAACATAAATGTTCAATAGCTTGGTGGTAAATAGTGTTAAGCTTGTCTTCAATGACCCAAGTTCAAATCTCACCTCCAATAAGAAATTATTTTCAATTAAAATTGAATTATTTCCTTAAATTTTAATACATTTTCCTTTTGAAATAAGGTCTTCTTTCTCTATAAATAGGAGACCCATTTCCTTAAATTGGCTCATTCTATTCATTGTTTTGCTCATCAACTTCAACTAACTTTTGTCGTAGTTTCAAAAAAATGTGTTCAAGTGGGAGAACTTGTGTTATTGGTTTCAAATATTTTGAATGTGTTGGGAGCTTATTTTAAACGAATGGATGAATTACGACAATCTCAAAAAGATAATCTTCAAAATGCATTAGATATGGATGAAATAGCAACAAGTAGAGGCTTGAATCAAGAACTAGATCTTATTAGAGCCGGTGATACTTGTTGGGGATCTCACTACAAAGCATTTCAAAACTTTATACTTTTGTTTGACTCTATTATTGATGATGTTGATACACTTGTTGAAGATGCAAATACTTCACATGAAAGAGCTAAAAAACATCAGGATATCTTAGAAGTTTTCAAACATATGAGGTTGCTTTCATATTACATTTGATGAAAGCTATTTTGGGAATCACGTATGATCTTAATATATCACTACAGAAAAAGGAGCAAGATATTGCAAATGCTATGATACTTGTTGAAGTAGCCAAAAAAAAGGCTTCAAAAACTAAGAGGTAATGGATGGGTGCCACTTATAAATAAAATATCTATATATTGTATCAAACATGACATCTTGATAGCCAATTTTGATGAGCCCTATGCTAACTTTGGAAGATCACAATGTAAAATTGTTGATCATACTGTTTTACATCATTTTCCTGTGAAAGTATTTTATAAGATTATTGATTGGCAACTTCAAGAACTTAATAATCGTTTCAATGAGGTGACAAGTGATTTGGTTTATCGAGTTGCTTGCTTGAATCCAGTTAATTCATTTTCTAGTTTTGACATCTGAAAAATAATGAGAATGGCTGAATTATATCCTAATGACCTTGATCAATTTAGTATGGGCGTCCTTCAGAATCAGCTTACCAATTACATTATCGATGCACGCGATATTGATAAAAGATTCTCTGATTTAGGTGGACTTGGTGAACTTTCAAGAAAATTGGTAAAGACAAAGAAAAATTTAACTTATCCACTTATATTCCGCTCAGTGAAATTTGCTTTGCTTTTGCCAGTTGTTACTGCAACCATTGAAAGAGCTTTCTCAGCAATGAAGTATATCAAAAATGACTTGCGAAATCAAATGGATGATGAGTTTTTAGACGGTTGTATAGTGCCTTATGTAGAAAAGAAAGTATTTCGTACTATTTCTAATGAGCCTATTATAAAAACATTTTAGGATGTGAAACCTTGTCGAGTACAATTATAATAATATATTTAAATTATGCTTTCAATAGTAGTTCATTTTGTCTTTATGTCAATTTTGAATTATACACTTGTTAATTCTATTAAGAATATTCTTATATTTAATTAAATATTACTTAGCTTGATTATTTGTTTTGGTAATTTAAATTGTTGTTTTTTATTTAAAAAATTACTATTCAAAGTTTGGACACCCTTCACTGATAACATTAATAATTATATTATTTATGTATATTATACCTACTAAATACACTTGTATATTAAAAAAGAAGAAGTAAGATTTATAGTTTTTTAAGTAATGAAGAAAAAAAATCTTAAAATAATTACGTATAAGAAAGAGAAAAATTATAAAATTTTGTTCTTTTAATTTTTCATATACTTGACGGTGCAGAGATAATGAGGATGACGCTAATTAGCTATAGCTAAGTTAAGCAGAAAGTGAGAGATATTCCAATAAAAGAGAGAAAATAATGAGGATGATTTCAGCAGCAACTCTATTTTTTTTTCTTTTGACTTAGTTCTAATTACATAGAATGATCAAATTGATATAACGTCACACTATTTTAAATTTATTTGTTAGTCATATTCTAGAAGATTAAAATGACTAATTCATTCTAGTCAATCTAAACTTCATAAATTAAATGAGATAGTCATGTGTATATCTTTCTAGACACGCATGGTGCTAATTAATTGTAGCCCTAGAGATTAATTTTTTTTAAAAAGCACATGAAGGAGAAGAAGGGAAACGATAATTTAATTACTTACATATTGTGTGGAGATAGTTCAACACTCGCAAGTAGAACATTATCTTTTTAACCCAAAAGTCTTAATAAATTGCATGTGTTTAAACTAGAACATTTTAACCTTATTTCTAATCATAACATCACTGATCAAAATGATGTATGTGAAGAAGGAAGATCAAGTTTTGTCAAGATAATTTAGGTAAAAGAGAAAATTGTTAGGCTATTTTATCCTAATTTTTAACCATAGTTTATGTATTTTTTTTATTATATGTAAGTCAAATATTGGCTATATATATATATATATATATATATATATATATATATATTTTGTG